>WBMZ01005817.1:481805-527540 GCA_013400975.1 Atrichornis clamosus
TATATATATATATATATAAAAGTAAATATACAATGTAAACTGCAAATCAAATTTGGAAGCAAATTAATGGGAACTGGGTCATGGAAAGAGTAATATATTCAGTCATGTTAAGAAGTAAAGCAAAAAACCCATAAGAAACTAAAAAACAAATTCCAGGTTTTATTTAGACAGGGAATAGAAGAACTGGGTACTGCTTTTTGCTGTTCTGGTACAATTTCATTACGAAAACAAACCATTCAGGTAATCTATACAAATTGAAGTTAAAAGACCAGCTCTCTCTACGAGTAAAACCAACCTACATTGTGCATCAGTGAGGTAGAAGAATCTAAAAAGATCTGAGACAGAATAGATCCTTACCCCAGTTCACAGTTCATGCTGCATTTTATTTACATCAGTTATTTAAATAATTATACCAAGCAATGTCTACTTTTATGTTTGGCTGTTTCCTGTTGGGGTCTTGATTAAAATTCATTATATTTACAAAACTCTTCTATAATGAGGAGTTATGAAGAATTAGTGGAATTATTAAATATTAAAGTAATAGAAAAGTCTGTATATAAACATGTCCTTAAGAGAGAGAGAGAAAAAAAAAAAGGCTTTCATTCTGGCATGGGATAGAATTTAAGATATTGACAGCATGAAATATTAGATCTGAATCTGAAAATACAGTATTAAAGACCTTTTTATATAATCTCTGAGATATAAATGCATACTTCTTTGTTTCCAAAGAGCATTAGTGGGTAGAGAAAAACAAATAAGATAAATGCTCACCACAGTGCAATTCATCTACTCCATCCTCACAGTCTTTCTGCCCATCACAAAGCCAGGTGGTCAGAATACATCTTCCACTAGGACAACCAAAATAATTTTCTTCACATGTGGGTTTGTTTTGAACTGTGATAAAATAAAGAATGTAATGTAAAATGGTCTCTACTAGTATGATTAGGAGCCTAATACATTTCTGCTAAATTTCTGAATACTAATGGACAAAGTGTTTATGTCTAAAAATGAAAAAAAAAAAGTGTTCACAAAAATTAAAAATTAGTGATAGCTAAGTAGCTTGGGGAGCAAAAAAGACTTCATTTTGTTTCAGAGAAGAATCAGAGCACAGCTTCAAACTAAATCAAAAGGCCTGTAGAGGAAAGTAGCTCAGTTTACAGGTTTTGGGGTCAGGCAGGTCAATGTTGCTTGTTGTTTTACACCAGATGAAGAAATTGCCCTTCTGATCTTTCTGCCATCATTTACAAGATAATCTAATTGTGGCAGTATTTTTGTCACTGGGATAAGCTACAGATGTGATGCATGAACTGACTAACAGGAGCTAGTGATGTTGGAGCCAGAGGTTTAGACTTTGTCAGAAATTTAAAAAGTTCTCCATTGTCTTTTTTCCTTTGTAGAGCCTGAAAGTAATTTAAAATTTTAATTTTATGAATGCTTAGAAATCAGATGTGAGGAAAGAAAACATGCCATATATTTAGTTCCATGATGTAAGCACAAATATTAGTCTAATAACAGCTTATTATTAAAATATTAAACAAAGTCCTGGGACAACACAGGACACAGAGTTCCAAGCACTGGAGATCACTGGAAGTCTCTGACATGGTTTTGATTATTCCCTCAGTGTAGGGTATCAACACTGGGTTTGTTTTCAGCCTCCTCTCTTTTAAAAGGAAAGTTAAAGTTAACAGCTGTCTTCTACAGCTGTATGAATGGAAAAAAAAAAGAATAAAGAAGTGGCGTGTCTATGATGACTTGGTAGATATTAAAGATTGTCTAAGTACAGCTACACTGAAATGAGTATTTTGCCGTAATTTTCTGTAAGGACAATGACACTGAACAAAATTGCTGATGGGAATTACAATATTCATAACAGAAACAACACTCAAAAACTTAATGTGCCAAAATCGGCCAGTTTTGAATGAAATGGCAAAGGAAATCATGTGTAGGTTGAATGTGAATGGTATTGCTTCCAAGTAAAAGGAGGAATGATCCAGGCAATTAGTCACACATTAAAGTGATGGAACATTTTGGCAAACACTTGAAATTCAGTAAGAAGTAATACAAATAAATGGACAATGGAATAAAATGCACATTAGTGTACTTATGCAACATTAGTTTACTGAAGCTATAGCACACTGCCCACAAAATCTTCCTTGGTATGGAAAAAACCCTTTTTTTTGTATGGAAATACAGTAAATCTAAGCTATATTGAGCTTAATGAACTGTTATATACAGCAAATTCTACATAATTAAGATATAATCTAGAGAATGTGGAGATTAGAATGAAACTATAACTTAATATGCATCTTTTTTATAGGATTGATGAAAGTTCTTGATGTCAGGTTGGCTGACAGTATTGCTGAAGTTCTAGGTTTCTCTGGATCCTGGTAATAATTTCAATCAATAAATCAATAAATTTGGCACAGCATACACGAGAATTATAATAGAACCTTCTGGTGACATAACAGGTTTATCACACAGAAGAACAGAATATTAAATTAAAATCATCAGATTATGCCCAATACTAGGCAAAAAATTGATGGCATAGTTGAATGAATTGAATGACATAGTTAGAAGTTTTATTTTTACAAAACAATTTTTTTTTATTTAGTAAATATTTACTTTTATTAAATACTAATTAGAGGAAAGAGAGTTACTGGTCACAGGAGGCCAACGTCACTCTAGTATAAGTCAATTATGAAAACAAATAGAAATGAAAAATGTTTCCATTTTGTACCTAATATTCTCAAACTGAAATGGGGGGCTCTGGGATACAAATGGAGCAAACACATAAATGCCATCCTTCATTAGGTAAGAATTTAATACTGTGAATAATTCCCTGGTTAACATTAAATATAGCAATAACCTCAGGCCTGTGTCTGGGACTCAAGTTGTCATGATCCCTTTTTACTGGCTGAGGACCAGAACCATCACAAAAGCAATAACCCTGGATTCCAACCTGGCAGCCTATTCCAAGGACCTCGACCAAATAAAAGGGAAAGTAAAAAAAAGTCATCAAGAAAAGAACTACCACCCACTAAAGCAGTAGCTAATAAAGTTCTTGAGTGATTGTGCTGATGCTTGATGAGCTTGACATTTTAATGACTCATGTTTTACTTAAATAAAAATGGCAAATGACAGACCTAGCCTGGAGGAAATAGAAAGCTAGATATTACAGTTTTCTTCAGAAAAAAAAAATCAGTATTCATTTGTAATATTTTGCGTAATCCCACAAAACGCAAAGTAAAGGAGAATAAATTGTATTCAGCATTATATTAATCTTAAATTAACCAGTATTAACTGAATAAACATTTTGTAACACAATTAGAAACAGTCTCCCCCTACCAAAATGGGATTTTTACCTTTTTTTAAAAAGTAATTTATTTTTTTTTTAATTTTACTTTTTCACAGTTACCTGGACATTTTAGTTCATCTGTATAATCTCCACAGTCATTAGATCCATCACAAATCCACTCTGGCAGTATACAAAGGGAAGTTGAATTACAGCTAATGAATCCTGAAGATTTTATTCCAAGTTTATAGAAGTAAGCACAGTTTGTATTATCTGGAAGGAAACAGTAAATTACTACACACCTCACACAGAGTCAGAGCCTTACAGTTTAATTTGCACGTTGATCTTGAGCCTGTGCAGACCATGCAGGTGTTGCAATCCCAACCAGAAATGACTAGGAATTAAGTGCTACAAAACAAGGAATAATCACGGAACAGATGCTGCGCCGGAGCACGAACACAAACTCACTGCAGTTCTTTTCATCCGAGGCATCTGCACAATCAATGATCTGGTTGCACTGCGCTGATTTTCCAATGCAAATCCCATCTGCACAGCGGAATTCTGTCGAAGCACACGTTGAGTCTGTAACATTTGGTTATAAAAGATGTAAATTTGTGTGCTAAACAGACTCTTCAGATGCACATTGCACGTCTGATGTTTAAACCTTCTACCTTTTGCCATGAGACATCCAGAACTCACTGTACCTTCCAGTAGACATGATTTTGAGTTTATTAGACCTTATAAGTTTCTAATTTTTTAATTTATTTTTTAGCCTAGTCTCCAGGTAATTCAAGTCATTTTGAAGTAATCACTATGTGAGGAAGGAAGAAGCATTTTCAGGACCATCCATGAATTTCTCACATTTATTTCTTGTAAAATCAGCTTTGGGTTTTTGCCTATACGCTTTTCTCTCTACTTATATTTAGGTAAATGATTAAAAATAATTTTGTGCCTTCAAAAATGCTAGCTACTACAGCTATATAGCTTTTCAGTAATATATTGTGGAATAAAATCCCCTCCAATATTTCTGAATTTCAACTAAGGATTTGTGTTGCCTTCTAGCTGGTCTTTATGCATTGGCTGATGCACAGATATAAATATTCATGTTTTGAGACATAAACCAAAAAACAATTCTGATATAAAAAGGAGAACAATTCTAATAAGCTTCGCAAAGGACACAGACATTGCCATGCATCTGAGAAGCAAAGAAATAAAACACTTGGTGCTTCAAAGAAGCAGATGCCGTGAACAAATTACCCATCTTTCAACCTCTGTCACCTGCAGTAAAGTTACTTTCTACTCATTACTTCTCTGAAGAAACAGTACCTGTATTTATGTATTATACATATAAAATATTATATATATTTTATATTTTATTTTATAGCCAGACCCACTCTCTTTGAAGACTGTAAGTGTAAACCAAAATTAGTCTTTATATCAATTCCAGCATATGATTAAATTACATGTATTTTCTAGCTACTTCTATTTGCATAATAAGTATTTACAAAGCAATATTCCGAAATCACCTCGGGAATAACTGGCATTTACCTTTACAGTCGAATTCATCAGAGTTGTCACCACAGTCATTTGCACCATCACACACTTTGTTACTGGAAACACAGCGGCGATTGGAACATGGCTTGAAACCCTTCCGACAGCCTCTGTTTTCTGGGAAGTCAAGTGCAAGCACATAACTTGATTGACATCTAATAAAAACAGCCTTACTTTGCAACCAAAGATTCCAGAAAAATATTTTAACCGATAATGCCTTTGAAGATACAGGAAAAAAAACCTCCAGGAATTGTTCATTTATTACCTGGCGGAACTCAGACTGATAAAAGGATAAAGAATAGTAAATGAAAGCATGATGAGAAAGAATGAAAAAATGACCAAAAAAAATAAAAGAGAAAAAGCCTAAGTCCCAGTTTTCATTATCTTGTTGTATAACAAGCCCATGTACTTTAAATGCATTTGTTTTGACATACTTTTTTTGTGACAATATTTGCATATGGCATCAATAACTTCGTCATATAGAATGAAACACACCAACTTTGGCCTAAACCAAATTAGCAATAAATGGAGATTAAAAAAAACAACAAATAGCAGAGAAGTTTCTGGCTTTCTGAACACCAATACCACCAGAGTTCTGCTCAAGAACACTATTGAAGAATGTACGAATTTTACACATAATGATATACTTGAAAATTCAGGGCTGATTTACTAAAGCCATAATCATTGCAGAAGTCATGTCACAATAATAAATAACGTTCACTGCGTTAGTTAATCAATAATGAGTCCAGCATTCTGTACTTTATCAGATGCAGAAAGCAACACACTGTATATGACCTAGTGCATGACAGACCTCCAACTCTTCCTGCTTTTTTTCCCAATGTGTAACAAAAATTTCAGTGTGGTTGATTTAAATGAGGCAAAATGTACACTGCCACACTGCAAATTAATATAATGTCCTTCATAAAACTGTGTGGCAAATCTATGGAAAAACAAATTGTTGGATCTTCAGATCACAGAATCATGGAATGGGTTGGAAGGGAACTTAAAGACCATCCCATTCCACTCCCTGTCATGGGCAGGGACACCTTCCATCAGATCAGGGTGCTCCACACCCCATCCAACCTGGCCTTGAACACTTCTAGGAATGGGGCAGCCAGAGCTGCCCTGGGCAGTAAATCTACTTATAAATCTACTTATAAATTCACAAACTAGCATTTATATATTTTTTCAGTATTGTAGAATAATCGGTATTTCTATCATCTTAAAAAAAACCTCTAGCTGTGCTTTTCCTTATTTTTATTTTAGAGACAGAAATATGAGAATATTTGAGATATGTTTTTATTAAATATAAGTCAATATATGAAGTTTGCAAGCAAAAATATTTCCAGGTAATTCTAGCCATATCATGTCAGGGTTTTCTTAATGTGTGAGTTGGCATTTTCTTCCTGTTCATCTTAGTGAGGAGTTGGTGTGAATAAGTAGAAAAGTCACAGAGAAACCAATCTAAGCATGTACAACCAAAATAACAACAGGAAGGTGAAAGATCTAGAAATGCTTACCACAGTAGAAAAGTTTCTCATCAGACTTGTCCTTACAATGAGTGATGCCATCACAGGTCAGCTGATAATCAATGCATTCACCATTTCCACACTCAAACTCTGAATAAATGTTGCAAGTAGAATTTTTAGCTAAAAACGAAACACATTAACACGTAATTTTTAAAAGCTTTTACAACTAGTGAAAATGATAAAAATGCCGGCTGCATTTAAAATATTACCTACGTGGTTTTTGAAAATCTAAGCACAAAAAAATGAAACACACCAGGGCATCAGAACTTAAAAGCTTCTACAGAGAGAACATGTAAAAGAAAATACATTGCCAAATATCCATGAAGGAACATGTAGTGAAACAACTTGGAGGNTATTACCTACGTGGTTTTTGAAAATCTAAGCACAAAAAAATGAAACACACCAGGGCATCAGAACTTAAAAGCTTCTACAGAGAGAACATGTAAAAGAAAATACATTGCCAAATATCCATGAAGGAACATGTAGTGAAACAACTTGGAGGCACCGATTCTGATAAAATAATGACTTTGTAACTACTGTGCTCAGCTGCCTTCTAATCATACATGTCTCTCCAACCCCCAGCTTGCAAGATACAGCCTAAACCCCAATGCAAAAAAACCTTCTGCTTCCATTTTACTTATTTCTTTTATTCACAAAACCCCCTCACCTTCTCATCTAGTGGAAGTTCTATCTATTATTTTAGAAGAGAACAAGGTAAACATTTTAAATTTTTACTCTTTTACTTAAGAAATTAGAAAGTATCACAAAGCTGACACAGAACAATTTGGCCATGAACTTCATGATAGGTTGTACATCTGCATCATGTGCGTGGTTCTAAACAAAATACCAACATGGAGAGAAAAGAGAAGTATCTAGGACGACTCAAGAATAAGAAAAATGGGAAATGATAGCTAATTGTTATGCTTATTTCTCATTTCCATTATAATTACTTCAGCACAAATTCAGGAAGAACCAATGTCTGCTATATGCAATAGTCAAGTCAATATAAATTGAAAGCATTTCTGTATTTGATTCAAACATGAATAAAAGCTTAAGTGTTGAAAATATAGACTCTGGACAAGGTGAGATCTGATCTTGGATATGATTTATACAGTCCTTTAAATTTTAGTTTAACTATTTTATGCCTTTTCCCTCAATTTTCTAGCATTGTAAGAACTTAGATCTTAGGAAACATAATTCTCAATTACATTTGTAGTTCATCTAGTTCAGCATCTTAGACTACAATCTTTAGAAAAAGATTTTTTAAAAAGTACGTAAAGTATAATCTGCCCTCAGTTCATGTCTAACTGGACACCCTTCTAGGCATTGCTTCAAACTCCATCTTGCAGAAATAAAGCATTTTAATGCCTTTCAAACTGTTTCTTTGATGAGAAGTAAGTAGTCAGAGTAGTCATTACCCATATAATCATCTCTCCCTGTTTGAATTTTGCTGAAGCTTTGTCTCAAGGCTCTTGACTGGCAGCAAGTTATATAGCCTAATTACTCTGTGAAAGGACAGTTAATTCCTTTTCTCAGCTGCAATTGCTAACTTTCAATTTTATTGAGTATCCCTTTCAACTGTGTTACGAAGAAAGGAACTTTTGATCTCACAGATAAACTAAAGTCTGTCTAGTTTCCTACCTTCCTGTGCTACTCAACCCCAACATTTCATGTCTAAGTCTTTCTTCTTTTTTGTTACTAATAGCTCAGATCAACATTTCCTGAAAACATTCTTCAAAATAATTTAGAAGATGAAATCTCACATCATGTTCTAGACGACAATTTAAACATGGTTTTACCCAACACGAGTTGCATTACATTTGGAAAACATAAATGCCATAAAATTATTATAAAATAAATGATTAGGCATATGAATTTTTCTGCTGAATCTCTTTCAGTGCCTTGATAACACAAAGAAATAGGTGAGAAAAAGTGTTTTAATTAATATTCCACTTCAGTATCTCATCCAATATAGCCCTAGATATATCCCAGCAGAAATTATGACAGATATGTAAAAATCCTCTTACTAAGAAAGCAGTATCCCAGTACCATAATAGGAATTCAAGGATAATATAAGTGCCTTTTAACCTCCTCAAAAGACTTAGAAAGACTTTTAAGACAAAAGAGATAAAAGTCTGGTATGTGCTGAATTTCCAGATCGATTTTTACAGTATAAAGAAGAAATAAAATTAATTGTTTGGGCCAACTGTCCTATGAAAGCCAACTGCATCACACCACAGAAGAGCATCGTGTCAGCTACCATTACTTACTCACACATCTGTTATCATCTATCAGTATTCTGTCCCCTCTACACGAGCAGTTCACTCGGCCATCAGGAGTCAAAAGGCATAAATCATGACAACCTCCATTCATTTGTGCACAAGGAGATAACTCACCTGAAAAGCAAATGACAAAAGATGAACTCTATTTTATTAAATTTGCTTCAATGGCCAATGTCTTTGAGAGAGCAAAGATCACCATATCTCAGATTCACGGGCAATTGATTCAGGTTTTATCAGTCAGATGAAAATGTCAGCATGCCTCAGATGCTGACATACTAAAACAAACAGAGTCACCTGGAAAATAATAATTTTATAAACCTACAACATTCAAACCTGCTGAAATTTGTCAGGAAAATATTTAACTGCTATTCATTGAGTTCAATGCCCATAGCAGAAAATGGTCACTGAATAATATTTGTTTTCTTGGGAAGAGGTTATACGCCATCTTCTCTTAACAGTTCCTACAACAAAAAGCATTTATGAAACACTACATAATCTTTTAACTTGGATCAAACTAAGTAAAAATTTCTGAAATGAATGATATTGGAAATAACAAAACATCTTGGTAACTTACAACTGTTGGTGTCATTGGCAACAGCAATAATTCCCATGGGCTGGTGCGGGATGTCAGAACGGAGAACTTTGGTGTCTCCTCCCGTGTATTTACTGGAACGCAGAATGGCTCTCCTCACTCCATCCGACCAGAAGATGTATTCATCATACACAGCCAGGCTCAGGAAGGTGCCTGGGCCAGACTTGACAATTACCTAAAATACAGAAGTGCAGAAGGGGAACATGAAAACAAAAGCTGTCACTGAATAAGAAGTTTTTAAAGTGCAGACTGCGACTCCCATCACTTTATAGTTTTAGACAAAACACTTAATACTTTTATACTTACAGCATCTGGAAAAATGAGATAACAGCACTTAAAATGTGTTAAAAGGATGCTACAAGCATCCAAATTTCAGAAAACCAGGCATCTGTTCCTTAATTAAAAAAATCACAGTTTATCTAAATGTGCCTGTGAAAATACCTACACACCATACTACCTGCTTAACAGTCAAACAGGAAAGAGAAGAGGTGCTTTCAGCATGGCTGAAAGTCTAAAAATTCAGTCTTTAGCAATCAAAGTGAGCAGCATGTTTCAGAACTGAAGAGGGTTCACCATATCATCACATTACAAACTTGAACCCAAGACAATAAATGGTTTGTGTTTTCCAGTTTAGAAAAAAAAAAATATCACCATAGTAATAATCAGTTTAAAACTCAGAAAGAAAAAGTGAATTGAACTTCACTATATAGTAAGGTTTGAAAGAAAACTGTCGAAATGCAATGAATTTGATCCCAGTCTAAATCACTGCTCCTGTAAAATATTTTAATGTACGTTTTTTTATGTATCTGAATTAAAAATTTCACACCAATACTTTATTTTCTGAAGAATATGACACATTTTGAACCAGTTTTCTAGTTGAAAATTTAATTTTGGATGAACAGAATTACTGGAAGAGGGTTAATATTCCTCTATTAGATAATGGAGATAAATAATAATTTTATTGAGTTGCATTCTTCCAGGTTTCTCTGGAAAACTTAATAATTGATGTATGTTTATAAAATGGGATCAGTTCTGACCCAGGCTAGGAAAAGAAAATCCTATGTGCTAAAAATAATATCTTTTAACCTATCTCCACTTAGATCACTATGGTTTTCCGTCTGCTTTGTGTCCTTTATTCCCTTTCCCAAAGAGCCTTTATAACAAGGATGAGATTTCATGGAAATCTCCATGAACCAGCACATCTGATGGACCTGAGCCCTTCGTGCTGACTGCACACACACACAGGGGCCTGTTCACTCCTCAGCCTCCTGGCAAGGGGATGCTGTGTGCCAACCCTTCTAAAAATTCTGGAATGAGAAAAAAGGGGTAATTGTCAATCCAGTATTTAATAATTAAATAAGTGACTGTGTGTGGAGGAAGTCTTTCTCTTCATATGAAGCATAAACCTAATATACAGGACATCCAAATTTCATTTTGTGAAATAAAAGCCCCCATTTTTGATATTGCAGCTATGCCTGAAAAGGTGCCCTAACTGCAGGATTCAGTACCAAGGGATGCTCCAGGTTTGTTCACACCTATTCCAGTTCACTGCCCAAAGTATCTCAACAAGTTGCTAACATAAATAATTCTAGTCCAGTGCACAGGAGCATTCCTGTCCATGTTTAAATTCACTTATACAGACAGAATGTCAAAATTACTTACATTAATCAGATAATTACAACAAATTCTGCTTCACTACGCACATCATGTATTTCTGCATATTTTAAAGAAGGTTGGACAGCAAATCCTTTTTTCCAGTAAAGATCTTTATAGTGATAAATGTCCCAAGAGGACAACATTTTTCTAATCAACCTTTTTCCAAAACTAAAAGAAGTATTAAAAGATAAATGGGAATGTATTAATGGCAAAGGATTTCTTCTCTATTTGTGCACATTTACAGTAAGACACTTCATAATACACTCTTAAAAGCCAGCACTATTCATATTCAGGCATTTCAGGAAAAAAAATAAAAGTCGTGTATGTTTCTGAAAGATCTGTATGAAATCTGGCCATGCAGATTTTGCAACCCTATACTTTTCTTCATGATAGTGTGAAACTGTCCCAGTTGGAAAGAGTTTATTGTTACAACCAATGCTGAAGAAGGCACTGCCCTGTTCAGATTTTCTGTGTTTGGCAGCACTGTCATAATTTCTCCCAGATTGTAACAATATAATGTAAATTTATTACAGAACTGATCATCTTTGTTCAACCTTGGGAGGGATGAGATCAAATAAAATGTCACAAAAACAAACATCCAAACCATTTGTTCACTAATGCTCCTTGTATTCATTTCCTGAACCTCTGTATTATGTCACAGACCTATCCAAGGACATTGGTTTGATTCAAGCATCCAAAATAAAGAGTTCATATTCCTTGGCCAACTTTACAGCCCTTTTAACATTCTAATTTATAGAATAACACTGAAAATTGTGGCAATTTTTTTATTTCTATTTTTTTTAAGACTAAATTTATACCCAAAATTGCAACAAACCAAGTAGAATTTCAAACCTTTAAGGAATCATTTTTTTTTTAAAGGGGAGTGCATAAAGTTAATGCCCAAGCTTAAAATATGATTTTTAAAAAGTATTTTAACTCTAATGAATAGATTATTGATAACAATTCTCTTTCAAAATGCTTAATAAATGGGCAGCACTATCTAATAAATCTTTTAAATGTTTTTAAGGGTTCTTTGCTTTTCTAAAGGTATGCAAACCTACTTAGAGGTCTATAATATAACAACAACTCTAGTACAGAAAGCTACACTTAGAAAGGTTAAAATTAAATGACAATTTATAGCAATTTGCATCATTAAATCACTATACAACCATAAAGCAATATGAGTAATTTAAAAATAAATAAGATTTTAGATGACTATCAGAAAACTCATTCTGACAGAAGTGACTTATGCAGAACACCACATTAGTCAAAGTTCTTTCATGTGTTTTATTCTTTAAAATTAAAGACATAAAGCAGTATCATTAAGTTATGAATATTGATTTTAAAAGACTATAAAAAGGAATGTATGGAAAAAATTGTATGAGATTTAATACAAGGAAACCAGTTGCACAGATGGGGAAAATAAAATAATTTAAGTCATAACTTTTATGTATTTGATTTAGCCACCAAAAAAAAAGGTACATTTAGATCAGACACTGGTCTGATGCTGTTTGTTGATTGGTCTGAATGAAGACTCTATTTTCACCATAGCTTTAATGTATGAATTTTCCTTGCATTTATTTTATCTTTCACAATTGCCTTCTAAGTAACTTGAATTGCAGTCGCATAGAAAAGGATACAATGGACATACAAGAAGAATATGTTTACCAAGAACAGCAAGATGATGTTTGCACAGAATTTTCCAAGCACAATGTAACAAAATCACAAGTGCTTCCTCTTCAACAATTCATTTTCTTTTCTCCATGTTAGCAATGAATATCTAAGACACTGAAAACCAAACTTCAATGCTGAATTTGCAGTGTTCCAGCTGCTACTTAATTTGCAGTTCAGCTGAATGATAGATTAAGCAACTCTTTATAAAAGGCCTGTACTTTTCAGTGCCATGGAAATGGAAAGTACACAGCTCTGTAAGCCACTATCACATTAACCAGGTTCTTTGAAACTGCATGCTTATTAATTCCACAATAAGTATTTTCAACTTCCTAAGTGACAATGACAAACTTCCACTAATATTACATTTACTTCAGTCTTCTAGAATTTTGTGGGATCCTGAGGTATTATAAATAATCTTATTTTCCATGGTCTTAGAGATGAGTTTTACTTTTTCATTGATTCCTTCTTTAAGTTAATTTCTGCCAGGCTACCAATACTGGACATCAAGCTATTTCAGCACAGTCCCAAACTAAAAGTGTTGCCTCTGTGTCAACCAGGTATCTACTTCACAGGGATTAGAGGATTTTTTTGCCTTTGGCTCAAGAATAACTTGCATTAGGTTCAAGCTAAGCATTACTTTACAGAATTACTGAAAGAAGCAACTTATCAATGTCAATGGAGTGAACTCCTGAGAAAACTAATTAAGCAGGTGGTTATTTCACTCTTTTTATTGGTTTGGACTTCTTTAGAGGAATGTTGAAGGGAAACTTGGACATCTGAAAACTTGAGAAATAAAAACTTTTTTTTTTTTTAATATTTGCAAGAGAAAAGGATCAAGAATAGAACAATTTTACTACAACCACTATATTTATATTGCTGGAGAGAGAAAATAAAAAATCCACAACTTCACTTCCAGTACCATTAATTGCCAAGAATATCTATACTATTCCAGCTGCTTTCCAAATGCAGAAAGAATTGATTAAAAAGCCCAGAACCCAACTCTCATTCCCCTAACTATAACAGGAGGAAACAGGAGAAACAAAACGTGGTGAATTTAAACGTCTAGGTGGTAAATTGTGCATGTTGTGCTAACCAAACCTAAAGCTTTCATTTCTGCATTGAGTGGTTTGAAGAACAGATCTGATAAAATGTTGCTGAATAAAGCAGAAGTTGAACACAGCAGCTATGGAACTTGTTTAATTGCTTTAAGGCGGAAATTCAACAGAAACTGAAAGTTACAATTACTGGCAGACTGCAATTACACAAAGGTTATAATTACCAGAAACACCACTAAACCCATATTGATTTTAACAGTCAACACCTATAGGCCCTACAAAACCATACCTAAGACCAGAACATTCCAACTTGGATCTGAAAAAAAAAATTACTGTTTCCAGGAAGTTAACTGTAGTTCTAGTTCTTCACATGTAAAATGTTACAGAATACTCAACACTGGAGGAGAAAAGGAAAAAAAAATCCCCTCAAAGTAGCTCAGGATTTATTGGAAAAATAAGTCCAAAACAAGAAAACAGCTTTATTTGCTGTTGACTCAGTCTCTGTGTTCATGGAAAATATGTTATAATTAAAGAACTAAGCAGATGAAACCAGCTGTGACTACAATATGAAATCCAAGTAAGGGCTAGAAGAAAATGGGGAAGAACTATGGAAAAAAAAAAATTGCCACGTCTGTTTTTTAGACCAGAAGATCTGACAGAACAGGACAAAAAATGCTGAAAAAACAAAGCACAGCAAACTTAATATCTTCTAAGTTATAAAAAGGAACAAAAGTAACAAAAAACCTTCCAAACTTGAAAGAGTATTCCAGAAACCAAATACAACTACTAAAATATCAGCTCAAAACAAAATCAATAAATTCACACAATCCACTTAAAAGAGGCAATTCAATACTGCTACATGATTTTCCACTAATTCATTGTACTAGACTATTGTGGTGAGTAGAAAGAAGAAAGAAGCTGCCATCCTGAAGAAAATTCATTACATTACCATTAGCCTTTCATGTTCTACTATCCAATTTCTACCCTTGTTAACCTAACTGAAACCAGAAAGCAATGAAGCAGGGATAGTGAAGAAAAGGGTAATCTGTTTAAACTATTTTTGACAGGTGGTTGATGACAGGAACACGCTGAAACACCCCAAAGAATCTGAGATCACCAGAGCAGTGGAACAATCATTACTTGCATTCTCCCAGTGCCACAGGAACCAGAGATCCTGTCCAGCTGGACAGCATATGAACAATGTGAAACGATGGCCCTGGAAATATTATTTCATTAGATCAATAATGCAATTACCAGGTTGGATTCTGGCATTACTTGTATCAATAAAAATGCATCCACAGGGTGACCAGCCACTCTGCTGAAGTGCTGCTAGTGAGGCCAAGCAGCCTGCTGGGCTTTTTCTTCTGGTATAACAATCCTCATCTAACTAATGCAGGAAGAGTGAGAACCCAGAGCAGTGCTTTTGACATTAGAATTAGCTGATTATCTCACCACAGGTATCAGTGTAACACACCAGAGATCCCAAAAGCCCTTCAGAAGAGCATTCTGGACTCAGTTTATTGCCTTCAGGAGCTTTTTCTTTTTTCTTTTTTTGTTCACTTCAATGGGGAAGAAGAGTTAAAATGACAGAAAGACAAACCAAGAGGCAATACACGTGGAAAATTGGAAGTTTCAATGTTCAGTTGCTGAGAAAACTGAATGACCAGTTTTTCCTGCTGATGAAAAGTGAAACCCAGAGGCCTGATAAAAAAAAAAAGTGGGATTTTAGTAATGGGTTCTGCAACTAAATTGTGTCACACCCTATTTCATGTTTGTAATGCCTATTTTGTTATACGTTGTGCAAAGATGAAGTTCAGCTGTTTAATCATAACCTTCTAATTACCTTGTACTTAACTAATCACCTTGTACTTGTGTTTAGTTTTACTAAGTATATAGTCAAGAGACTGAAAACTTCAGAACCCATCTAGTTGGTTCGTCCAGGTTCTGATATAGTTACTGTATCTGAAATCATTAGAGAGCTGTGGTTCATTTATACAAATGAAAACAAAAGGAAAAAGGAAAAGTACATGCCATGATTGTACTTTTGTTCTGCTCTGACAAGCTGGAGTCTCCTATTTTACTCTAATAAAATTTTGTCTAAAAAAATTGTGGGGAACTTCTGCATAAGATTTCAGAAAAACCTGTAATTTTTATTTAAGAGGCAAAAATATTTCAAAGCTTTTATATTGCATACAAAGCACTTTTTAAAAGTTAATAGATATCAAAGTGAGACGATGTACAGCATCTTGCATAGCTGGGGATTGAATACAAGCCAGAACAGTGCTTCATTCATTTTATCCTGAACTTTGGGAGGTACAAAATCCCTGACATGAAGATTTTATGAAATATGAGAACTGTAATGCTAAACATGCAACAAAACCACAAGCACAGATCAACTGCCTTCAGCACATTCCTAGTAAAAGGTCTACTTGAGCTGAACCTAAAAGAGTGTTCATGGACCAAAATATATTACGATGAAAGAGTAATGGAGTGCAGTACAATATCTGAAAATGTATCATTAGAAAAGTTTAGAAATAAGATTTGTCGAGTAAGACTCAAGCATTACACAAAAGAAATTCTGAGCAAACAGAGCACTATTTATAGTTTAATAGAATTTTAAGTTTTAAATCTAAAATACAACTAATGCTAGGAGAAATTTAGGCAATTAATGATCTTTCTGTAAAAACTTCACTTTAAAGATGCTAACAAATGCAAACAGATTTCCATTGAGGATGTTCAGGAGTTTTGTTTTACTTACATATCTTTGTGATCCATCGTATTCACACCTCTCAATTTTTCCCAAGCTTCCATCTGAAAAGTAAAGTTTCTCTGCCCTGTGATCAATGGTCAGTCCATTTGGGGTCAGAATATCTGTACTAATGATAACCTGTGCATTTTTGCCTGAGAGAGTCGATCTCATGATGCTTGGGAGCTGCTCATTCCAGTTAGTCCAAAACATTAAGCTGTATTAAAATCAAAATAACAAACAAAACCATAAGATACATTTTATAATTTAATTCTCTTTGAAATGAGTAACAGAAAACAAATGCCTTCACAGACAATTCTGAATGGCATCTCTAAGTAATTGTGATAATCAGTGGTGAATAAGAAAATGTAATAGCCTATAAATAAATTATATATATAAATTATAGCCATTTCCTAGTTCATTAATTTGTATACGACTACAGATTTTTTTCTCTTACAGATCTGTTTAATCCTGATCTTGTCTCTATAGAAAAATACCATTGCAGAGAGATACAAGCTGTGTAATGACATAAACTTAATTCTGCTAATGTGTATTATTAATAATTTTTAACATGAATAATAACACAGATAACATATAATAACATATATTTAGTGAAATTAATCTGCAGTTTTTCCTGTATTGGAACAGTGGTGCAGACCAAAGGCCTGGTATGCAGAAAGTTGATAATGGGAAAAAAGTGACCTTAATGTGCTCTAGAGGAGGCTCAATCAACCCCTTGTTACAGTCAACATTGACAGAAGGTGTTATGGACTGGGCTGTGGATGTAATTCATAGACTGATCAGAACCCGCCCATCCTCTCATTGCAAATTCCGTCAGTGCTCAGGGGGTTTATTTATGATACCTTGGCAAACATATTTTACAATCCAGCATAAACTCTCTCTGCATTAACAGGACATGAAGTCACAGATGGAAATAACCTCGACTACTCATTCAACTTGGTACATTCAGCTACCACAAATTAAAAATAGAATTTCATAAGGCAGAAATGTTCCCCAACATCCCCAAAGGAGAGGCAATTATAAGAAATAGAAAAAGCAGATTGCCTTTTTTCTAGAATTAACAGAAAAAATTAAAGTACCTCCAATGTGTAAGACACTTATTAACAGGAGGCTGAAATAAAATATATGAACCCTCTTACTAAGAAACACAGTATTTTTGAGAGTGGCAGGAAGGGGAACAAATTAGACTTTGTAGAACATTGTCCATAAATACTTTAAATGTACATCTCTTGCTATATACCTTTATACAACACTGATTCATGTGACAAACACATGGACCTCTAATTTGCACACAAGAAACTCAGATTCCTTTTGGTAAGTGCTTAAATTAATTTTGGTTTTTATTTAAGCAATAAGAGTAACATGTCTGACAAAATCACCAACCAACCACTTAACAATTTATATTTAGCTCACTTTCTTTTATTTAGCACAACATTCTATGAAAACATAATGATTCTTTGATCTGAAACATAAAGACATATAAAATATTTTATCTCAACTCTGCAACTCCTTTATAAAAGCAAGATAATAAAAAATATTAACAATAAAACATAATAAGATTTTTCTCCTAAACGAAGAAATCTAATCAAATTTCATAGGGCTCAGCAGTGTCAGTTGACTGGGAAATAAAGAAGTGCTGCTTGACACCAGGCAAGAACTAAAACCTTGTAGGAGAGGTCTAACACCTACTTTTGGCACTCGTCGAGAGCCAGCACGTGGGGATGGTCGTCCTCAGACATGGTGATCACGGCCTCGCGGTTGAAGGCCCCGCGGCGCCTCTGGTCCACCGTGTGTCTGGTGATGGAGGATGTGGTGGAGCTGGTCCAGTACAGAGTGTCCCAGGCTCGGTGATAAGCCAGTCCCTCCACTGACCCAACGTCTGCAAGACACGGTTACAGACAGAGCAAGTAAAACTCCTGCTACAAGACGTTTGTGTTTATTTTTCCCCTGGAGTAGATCCTGCACACTCGCAGAGTTCAGGTATTTCAGCTGACTCTGTCAATTCTCTTATCATTTCTGCTGTTTATTTTTTACTGGAATCAGTCTTATTTTGTTTCCATACATTTAAATAAAAAAAACAGAGGGCAAGACCACTGTTAATAACCCTGTACTATATTGCTCAATTCTAACAATCATTAATATTTTCACTAAAATGTCCCCAGATAATACATTAGAAATAACAAACATTTATTCAAGACAACAATTATTTAGCCACATATTAAAATATCATTTAAACCATGGTTTGGTCATTTTTCCACTAGTTACTTGTATTATATAGCATTATCTCTCAATTTATTTTGTAGCACTGATGTTACATTAGTAGGGATCAAAGTGTTCTGTTGCTATTAACTGTATTGGCTTTTGTTAAACACCTGAAAAACACCGAAAAAATACCAGCTCTGAAGGTCTCAGCATCAATGTATAATTTTAATAAGCCATGGTATGATACTCTTTCATTCAACATATAAAACTGAGCTAGAAACAAAAGAAAATATTAATAAGCAACTAAACCATATATTTAATGTCCTGAAAAGATAAATTGTATCTGATCCCAATATATAAAAGTGACTGTGAGAAATAGGAGTAATTATTTCCTACCATTATTTTTGAATTACTACAGAAATATATATGTTGAAAACTTCACTTATTATTTTACTAGAAACAAATAGTTTTGGACCAGAAGGTTCATGGAGCTTATTAATGACCTACAGAAGGCAAAAATCTAGCAATGTAATGAGGATTACATTATGTTGGTTATTACAATTTGCTTTCAGCTTGATGAAAGATGTAATTTTTACCATACAATTCATACATACAGAACAAAGTCCCAGAAAGGGTTTGATCACATAGAAAACTGTCCACTGCAAACACGTACCAAGTGCATCTTCTTAGCTCTACCAAAAGTATTAATTCTGAAGGATTTATACCGGGCACACTCTTTTATTTGCTAATAAACTTTTAGTTTTATCACGTTCTGTACTTATGGAATTAAGAATTCCACCAATATAGAAGCCACTCATTTAATAGTTTTGGAAATCTATAAGTAAGGTGGTTTTAAAGTCAAGGGCATAAGATTTAGAGAGTAGCTGATGAAGCGATACAAGTTTTAGATAAATTCTTTACAATGGATAAACCAACTAACTTTGTTCTTCTAGCAATATCTAGCTTATATAGCATGTGGTGTGAGCTGGATGATGTGCCATCAGTGCACTACTCAGATAAATCTTCTGTATAATAAGTTCTCATCAAAAATATGAGTTTTTTGTAACTATATATATTTCTAGAGGTGGTGGTGGGGTTTTTTTGGTTTTGGTTTTTTTTTTTTTTTTTTTATGTTGAGGCTATTGAATCCCCAAATTCCTGTAAGGAATCTTTTTATCAATGATAAAATAGCGACCAAGGACAGAAATGATCACAGAAATGGTCCTCTAAACTTTTAGGCTGTTCCTTAAGACCAAAACCTTCTAGCAACTTCATATTGCTAAACACAGGACACTGGAGAAGACACCAAAGTAACTGCATTTCAGTGTTATATCATCACTGGTTTGCACAGACATTATTTTATATGTACTTATTTCACACTTCCTTAAAGAATATTCTAGAACACCTTTTTTTTCCTGTAAACTCAATTTACCATTAGATATATTCAGTTACTTTAAAATATATTGGAAAAATGTACTCATCCTCTCTGGTGCTACAGTTGGGGGATTTAGTCCCAAAACCCACTGACAGGTTGAAAATTAGCAATTTGTTTACTCTAAGCTTCATATTTTTGCAGCATCATGTAATATTCTGAATTGGTAAAGCATAAAGAAGCTGGAAATGAAAAGAATCCCATTTGTTTCACTGACATATTGAATTAACACACTGATGGCATTAGATGCCTACAGCACTGATTAAATTTATTCTAGCCATGAAGTAACAGTTTATGATTTTCACATGAATAGCATACTTAAATGAAAAGAACATTAATACAATATGATATTAATATACAAATACTCACATTATTCACCTGCCACTGACGTTCTGAATTAAATCAGTAATGGGGTGTATAACTGATTAAATATCTACACAAGAGAATGCAACAGCTTATGATTTACAAAGGCAATGCCAGAGTGATCACATCATTACGTTGCCAAATGCTATCTATCACTTTTACTGAACTTAACGAAGATAGATTGCATCCCACAGATGAGATGCAGCCTATAAATATTGTCACGCTGATCTTCATCTGACTTTCCAGGGAACAGACAAGCAACAAATCAATAACTGAAGGACTCAGAATAAGCTCCCTAATTATTGAAATCAGAAAATAAAAATGCTAAAGGGCAAAGTTTAGATTATCCAATAGTAATTGGCACTGATTTTGGTTATATATATCTATACAGTAGTTCTTCATTTCCTAGGTTTTTGCCTCCTATCTTCTAGAAAGTTTACAGTCCAAAAGTGATTTTGGTTATATATCTATACACTAGTTCCCATTTCCTAGGTTTTTGCCTCCTATCTTCTAGAAAGTTTGCAGTCCAAACTTTTCCAGTTGCACCACTTCAATTAACTTTTTCCTTTAATTTCATATTTTTGCCAACTCCTTTGTAATGTTGTAAAGCAAGAGCAACTGTCAACACCAGAATTTTTTTAATACTGAAAAACCATCAAAGTAATAAAATTGAGCACAAACAGCACTTTGATATCAGAACACTGGAGATGGCTTTAATGTTCAGTAGTGAAACACCTGCTTGATCTTTATTCATTCTCTGACTTGGCTTTCAGGATTCAGCCTGAGGATTGTTCCAGCAGACCGGTCACAGGAGGGGCTCCTGCTTCCTGTCACTCTGTTTCTGTAAGGTGATGGCGAGAGCTAACAGTGGTCACTGTCTGATCTGGGGTGAACGCAGTGCCTCGTGAGCACTACAGCACCTGAAGAAAAGTGTTTACATTCACATCTCTCACCGACTGAACAGTTAGAGCTTTAAATAATTCTCACCTTCTACTTTACTCTTTGAGTACCAGAAACCCTTTGGTTGAAAAAAAAGATTCTAAGACAGTAGTAGGTTTATAACAATCTGCAGTAAGCAATTATGTCACTGTCCTATTTAACCTAAGATTTCTCTAACTGATTTACGGTATAATTTTAGCAAACTTTACACTTGCTCTGAAAAAAAAAAAAAATCGTATTTCAGACCAGATGTAAAGTTTGCTAAAATTATACCATAAATCAGTAAACATCTGTATAATTTTTCTGTATCTTGAAAATATAAACCCATGCTATAAGATATTCCACATTAAAGATTATTAAATACAATAAGACTGCATAAACAAAGGCTTTGGGTTCTTCAAGGTAACAACTAGCCTAAGTTCAAGGAACTATAAAAATCTCCATGGATGCAACCTTATTACTCCTTCAAAATTACTGAGGCAATACTGGAAAAAATGAATGTTTGCTGGCAATAATATAAAGAAAAAATGAAATACTTCTAAAATCAGAAGAAAACCCCTTTTAAAAAAAAATTATGAGAAGTGTAATACGTAAATCTCACACCTAGAAAAACATTTGGTGTCTTCCAAAATTACCAACAGCTTTTTATGACAAAATCTATATCTCTCTCCAATTAATTTTTTCCAGATATATGGATGCAACCCCTCCACAAATACAAACCCCCACCACTTACCAAGGAAAATCACAACAGATATGTAAACCTGCAGTACTCTGTCCTCTATCACTTTAGATATAATTTACTCCTTTATTAGATTTAGAGACCTAGGGTCTGCATGAATAAAATACCAAAGGAGTAATGATACATTATATACTTAAGGAAATACAGAGAATTCAACAATTTAGAAAACCAATAATATTTTCTATAACTGAACTGGAACCCTCCCAGTATGGTTCAACAAATAATTACCAGTTAGCAAGTATTATAATATATAGTTAATGTATCCATGTAAAAGAGGCTTTAAAAGCAGAACGACATCTGGAATGGAAAGCTATAGAAATGGAAGTGCTTTACTGGGTCATTAAAAATCTCAACAATTTTCATGGAAGAAATTTTTTCCTAATTACAGGAGCCACATTATCTTTTTATGCGTTACATGTCAACTCTAAAAAAAATATACTATTCACCCTTACTACTTTCAAAATAATACCATTAGAGTGAGTATCCTAATAAGCCTTCTAATAAATATCTATAATCACACATTTCTATTGTTACTGTTTGAAAGAGAGCTATTAGAGTCATTAATGACAGAATAGCCTAATAATAATATTTGCTGGATCACATTACTCCTTAGGAAAAAAAAAAAAAAACAAAAAACCAATGAAATTCAAGAGATGTTCCTCTGTGCAGCTTTTTCCTGACAATTCACCAAATACTGTTTTACATTTTATGCAACTAAGTCACAGCTGCTGATGTAAAAATGTAGCACATATTTACATCAATAAAAATTTAAGGGCTATGTTTACAGTTGAATCAGTGACAAACAAAATAAATTCTTCATGAACAAGTTCAATAGGCAGAAACACCTTTCTTCAGCGCTGAAGTTGGGAATGCTCAGGACACACCAACCTAAAGGACCAGTGTGAGTCAACCCCTGTTGTGAATACATTTCAGAGTTTCTCACCAGGAACACATAAACAAAGCATGAAACGTGCAGGAATACATATTTCTAGAATAAAAAATGCTCGATTTAAAATTAGTAAACTTTGTCCACCTGTAAGAGCAACTCATAGGTTTTACCCACTAATCTTAGTCTAGTGGAAGGTGTCACTGCTCTGGCAGAGGGTTGGAATGAGATTATCTTTAAGGCCCCTTCCAAACCAAAACATTCTGTGATTCTCTGATCCTCTAATATGCAGCAGAAGAGAAAACCCCCCCCCCACATTGATAAACCAGACACTTTGTTTTCCTCTAACAAATCTGGCATTGTAATAGTAAATATTATGTTTTACTATTGAAATATCCTAGACTTAACAACAACTTCTCACTTTCCCTCCTTTAAAAAGTGAGAATCACTGGACCAATATTCCAACACAAAATGAGTTATAATGAATCCAATTCATTTATGAAATGAAAAGCAGCAATATTCAAGTATTTATTTTTAACAGATTAAAAAGTTCTTTCCTGGAGAAGAAAGCTCCAAAACTAAAGGGATCTCATACAATGTACAAAACGTAATGCTTTGTAAGAGCAATGGGAACATAAATGCCTTTTTGACAGTTAAATTGGACCTATTTAGTTAGGAAGAATAGTAGCACACATTGGAACACCTTTAAAAGATTCAGACTGCAAAAAGCCTTACAATACATCACAGGATCTGACACTTTATGTTAGCAGTGAAAAGATTTTTGCATTCCACAGGCACAAATGCCTCAGGTTCAAAACAGGAGCACTTTTTTCACATAACATTTCCTTTTGTGCTCTGAAAGACACTACACTGGCAAAATGTCTCAGTGCCATTCTTTACACAGGCAGGAGAAAAAACAGCTCTCTGAGTGCATCTCATCTTAATACTTTTTCCTCTTCCTCATTTGTTTTTGTTTGTTTGTTTGCTTTGCCTTGCCTCCACCTTCTTCCTTTAGTTTTTAACTTGTTCATTGATCTTCTGTCTACTGTTGTACCACTGTATTAAACGTATTTGAACACTGCACTGGTTTTCTACAGATACTCTGAGGCAGGCTTTGGTTAATTAATATATTACCTCCAACCTCTACCTATGATAAATAAATAAATTTATTTTAAAAAGCATTATTAGCCTCAAAACTGAAGCTTAGGATTTTTCTTTTAAAAAAAGGTTTCTTTGTATAAACATAAACTTTGAAAAAACTTATACGAGCCAAAAGAATATTTGCGGGGAATCACAGGCAAGAACTAGATAATTTTTTTTTAAATTGGGAATAAGAAATATTAACCTGATAAAGTTACTTAGAAAAGTAAGAAAGAAAAAGTCCCTGCTGACTGACCAAAGGAGATAGTTCTCATTTCAGCAGCAGAGTTCAGAGATATGAAAGAATCCCCTCCAAAAAATCTGTGCTGCACAAAAAGTACAGGTGTTAGGGCACAGCTTATTATGCACACCCTGGACTGGTTTACTGTTGTCATTGTTTCTTCCTGCTGAAGACAGAACCCCACCAGGTACAGGATTCTTGGTGAGTTTTGAATCTGTTTTTAGTGAACTGGAACAAGTTAGATAAAGTTGTTTATATGCTGTAAATCTACTTTCCCTGAGTCGAAAATGTGTTAGCTAATGGGTTGTTTATGAGTTGCAAATCTGTTCAGTGAGGTGAAAATTTGTCAGATAATGGGTTGTTTATGAATTCTAAATCAATATTCAGTGAGTCGGAACTATGTTAGATAATAGCTTGCGTATGGGTTGTAAATCTGTTTTCAGTGAACTGGAAACGTGTTAGATAATGGGTTGTTTCTGGGTAGTAAATCTGTTCTCAGTGAGCTAAAAACATGTTAGATAATGGGCTGCTCGTGAGTTGTAAATCTGTTTTTAGTGAACTGGAAACCTGTTTAGCAAAGAGCTCTATGTGTCTTAAGTGTTTTCAGTGTGCAGAAAAGTTCATGGATCTATTAGATTTGAGTGGCACGTCTGATTTCAGGGAGGTAGAAATCCATCAGATAATAGATCCTTTATGAGCTAATTCACGTTCAGTGAACTAAAAACCTGTGACAACAGTATCACGTATATAATATTCTCTTTTCTCTATTAAGGTCAAATATTGAATAAAGATTTCCATTATTTGTAGACTTCAACTTCATGAGGTAGAAAAAGATGGTAGAACTGATAAAACCACACCAGGTATTTCCCACGTGGTTTTGAATCTCTTCCTAAGAAAGTGAAACTTGCTACAGACGCATACTAATAATTTTGGAGGAAAAATATAGTAAAAATAATGTCAAAGATGTAATTTTTCAATCCTGAAATGAAATATTATTACTAAAACCTCTCAGCTGGATCCCATTTAATAATTTCTATGTAATCACAGATTCTTGATGGGGAAATGAGAAAATTTTAGAATTTTACGTCTTCCAGTGAATGGAATTACAGGTGTCAACCATCTCACCACTGCTTTTCTCTTTATAGGTGTAGGTTGATCAAATATTTGCACTGTATCAAACAGCCTCATGAACTGTCTCCTGTTTACAGTGAGAGAAAAGTCACGTGCAGGCAGTGGGGTGGAAGCCTATGTAGTACCAAAATTCTGGCTGAAAAAGAATGACTCAACATAAACTAAGTAGGCTCAACACACATGAAGGAGAGTAAAAAAAAAAATATACTCTGGGCTGTTATATCCCTCCTCATTTACAAAGAAACCTTTCTCCAGAAAAATACAGAAAGATTTCTACAAAATGCCATAGTTCACACGTACATCCCAAGTTTGCACAGTGAAGGTTTTTGCAAGGATACAAAAGTTCTACAAGTATTCAAAGACTAAAAAAATGTCAAGTTTCATACAATTCCTCCTACTGGTGTGGTGAATGAAGGCACAGTAAAACGAGGAGTAAATAAGTGCCAAGTAAGCCTTTATTAGTAACAAACAATTTGCTGGGTTGGAATTTGCCTCTGCTTATCACTGAGCACAAGTCCCTTTCTTGGGCTTCACTCCAAGAAGGGTGAGTGAACTGGACACACTGAGCAGGATCCTGACATTTTACATTGAGAAATGGTGCTATCAACAGAGGTATCTTACAGTACTTCACCCTCACCAACTAGAAAAACAAACAACCAGATAGTTTCATTTCCAAGCAATGAGGTTCTGTTTTGACAGTAAAGCTCCATAAAATCACAGTAATATAAATTAATCATTGCCATTATTGCTTCTCTTTTCTGGTAATATGCTTCACACATAATAATCCTGTTTTTAGACATATTATTTTAAAGTTGTTAATGTTTAAATGTATCTTATATAGATAAAGCACAATAATTAAATATGGTAAAACATCATTGATGTTTTTACTCTATAAAGCCAAGCGATCACCAAATTTTCACTCAATAAAGTTTATTGAAATAAGTTATGTATTTTGGGATTTTTTTTCAAAACTTACTTTCAATTAGCACTTTTCTGCCAGCCCAGTTGTCTTTAATAAGTTGGATATTTCCATAGTGTGCATCACTGAAGAATATGCGATTTGTGCCCCTTCCCTTCAGGCTGTAGTCGAAGGCCAGAGCTATGACATTTTTGAAGTACTCTGGGTTTTCATACGGCCTGACTGGTGAGTTCAGGTTGGTTTCATCTGAAAGGTGTATACTTTTCAATATTGTCCTTCCTGAGTACAACAGGTAACCCTCATGTCTCAGGCAACTGATTCCATCCTCTGCAAGATATCCATGTGCACAAGCACAAGTTCTCCGAGCATTTCCACGGTAAAGGCAGAGTTGGTGACATCCACCGTTATTCTTGGCACAAACATTGGTACCTGTAAAAAAACATAATTAAATCTATCTTTAATAAATAAAAACATACATGGCTAAATTAAACAAAAATGAAGTTTTACGTGTTCTATGAATTCTTCTATTACAAATTATTGGCACTATATTCACAAGGAAAACAAAGACTAAAATACTAAAGAATGTAACTTTAACCACAACGTAAAGATAATTTTAAAGAATACAATTAAAGTCCTTTTAAATTCAAACCACATATACTTTATTAATAGAAAAAGATAAAATGAGTTATTCCTCCATAACCAGCTGAAGACTTAGAAACTGTTTCAAGCGTTTTGAGTTTGAGTTTTAAATTTTTTTTTGAAACACCAGTTACTGGCAAAAAGTCAAATTTAAATACCATCAGAATACAGTACTGCTTTTAGACATTTTCTATCAAATTGAATACATATTTATTGACTAGAAAAAACTGTGTGAATCCAGTTTCCTCTTTTTAATGAAACCATTTCCTAACATTTTGTTCTCATTTAATTTAAAACATGACTTCAAAAACTTTCTCTCTGACAACTACACGTCATTAAGAAATCATTGCCAAGTTAGTAATGACACTTGTTGCAAGCAATATTTAAAATAACAGTAATCATCAATAATTAGGAAATCTTTTTCTTTTTTTTATTTTGGACTATATATTAATTAATATTATAGTTAAGATAATTTAGTCTTTGTTTCTGACAGCACTTTCCATGTAAAAACTCAGCTCTTTCAATACAATCAATTTCCCATTTCTGAAAATTTTCCGCATAATGAAGGTGAATAAAACATTTTAAGAGACTGTTTTCAGGTACAAAACCATAATTGATGGGGAATACGTAGTGTCTGAAAGTACTGTTGATTTAATTTTTTAACTGCTACATTTCAAGCTGAAAATACTTTTAAGAAAAAAAATCATGGGGAAATAAGAGGTAATTTGCTCTTAAAAGTAGAAACTTTAGATTTTGCGTTCCTCAGAAAAGTTTCATGACACATAGTCCTCCGGAGTTACGTAAAGCATGTGAAGATTTAGCTATACACATTTTTACGTTCAGTTTTCTTTAAAGATTCTTTAAAAATATTATTAGGCTAGAAGAGTTAATATCTGTTTGGAAGGATGAGAGGTTGAAAGAGAAAAGAAAACATATGAAAAAGATCCTCGAGCTTCTAAAACCTCTTTGAAAGCTTCAATGCTTCCATGGCTCATCAGCTGGAAATGTCTTTTAAAATGGCCCAATCTGAAGCCCGTGTAGGCAGGGCATGTCCTGGAACTTGGGTAAAATAGCACTGAGGGATGGGAATCTGTTTGTAGCTGCAGGACTGGCTCATCAGAAAGGGTGAAACAAGTGTTTAAAAAAAACCAAAAAAGCATTCATCACAATCAGCACAGGTGGTTGATGGCAGTTTTTACTTTTTTTCTTGGTTTGGGGTCCTTTTCTGTTTGTTTGGAGGGTTGTTTATTTAAATAACAGAAGGTCAGAAAGCTAGCTAATTGTATTCGGTTTCTTTAAACAGTGTTAGCGACTTCTAGTTCAATGAACTTTAAAAAATTATATATAATATTGTGATATAGAAAAAAATTCCAAAAAACATTTTTCACCTGTTTTTTCCCTTTTGTCCTTCTGGCTCACTGACATCCCCTCCCAATGACATTAACCATTTGTACCCTAGTAAAATTTGAAAAACGTATTAAAAATCATTCAGGTATGTTTTTCAAATGAACATCAGTAGATTTTAAGTCTCAGTAACCGTTTCTCCTACTCCTAATGTGATAAAATCTTTTAAAGATATTAATAAAAATTACACATAAAGAAGCATTGTTTTATCCCACTACTTTCATAATTCTATGATATAAAGCCCTTCCAAGCAAGCAGACATTAACAATTTCTAGCCTAGTTAAAATAAATGTTTTTTGGTGTAGATTTTATTTTTATCCACAAAATATGATGATCACAGTACTCTGAAACTGCATGCAGAAATCTTTAGTAAAATGAATATGCATCTCTATTTGCAAATTATTTTTTCTCAAAAATATTTAAAATTTTTAAAAAAGATTTTCGTATAAATATGCTTTCTTTCAAAATGCAGATTTATTTTACATGTCATATTTAAAGCAGATATTTAGGAAAGATGTATGTAGAAGAAACAGAATCTTTGGATATATAATGCTGTGATTAAAGCAAAATTTGAGTGCTACCAACACCAGAACTATATTTGTATTAAAATTTTTTTATTGTGCTGTGGTAACTTTTCTTTCCACTCTCTTTTTGAATATATTTCTAGAAAATTTTGTCTGGATTGTCCGGCAACAGCTTGTTCTGAGGAAATCATTATCACTTTAGGTAGACATTTAAACAACTTTGCTCACTGAAACAAAGTTTTCAAGGTCTTGTCAAAACCAGAATTTTAGAAGTAAAAAGAAAATTAAGGCAAGAGTATTCTTAGGTAGTGGAGAATAAAATTTTGCCATTGGTACCATAAATCACAGAGTCTATAATAGCTTTTGTCTCTTGAGTTTGCTAAACTAATTGAATATAAAGGAAATCTGATTATTTACAAGGTCTTCCCATAGGAGGAAGAAAAAAAAAACAAAACCCAAAAAAACCCAAAAAGACTCAAATCCAAGAAATTTCGGCAAATAAATATTGGAGACACAGAGTCTTGGAATCTCTAATAAGAAAAATATTCTGACTTGGAAAACAATAGCACTCTGAAACTGCCTGAGATTACAGCTCTGTAAAGCACAGTTCAAGGTCTTTCAATTCTAGAATGTTTTTTTCTTTTTAAGAAAAAAACCCCAAAAAGGAAGTGTTTTGGTATTAGGTTTTCTCTTTAAAACACAAGAATTTTAGTAGGATTTGTATTATGTGTTTTCTTTAGTATATTAATTTTAGTTAGAAAAATACTTCAAGAGTAAGAAGTGGAGATAAAATCATTGATTACTTAATTTTTAGTATGCTTGAACATACAGAAAATGTAGCAGGTGATATTTAAACAATTAATAGCATCCTTAAGAACAGCCAACCTTTCTCTCGTGCTCTATTAAAGACTTTCACTTCCTTCAGGTTTATCCCAAGGCCAGTCCTCATGGTCACAGCATCCGTGGCCTCATTCTTGTGGCCTCTTCTAATAGAGCCATTTGCATGTGCTCTGCCAAAAAAGTTGAAGATGTCTCATCAACAATCCTCAACTAATTCACACCGAACAAATGACTGAAGAGCAGTGGAGAGTTCACTTAACAGGAGGTGTAGAAACCTGTTCTCATCTTTGACACTGAGGGACTTCAGCTTTCAGCATCAGAACGCCCTTTCCTTGGATATTGCATAGGATCCTGAGATCCGTCCTGTGACCTTGCCAAGGAATGGCTAATCCTACAAAAGGTGAAGCACCTGGCACTGAAACAACATTCTGAGATTTAAAATACTTATGAAAAATAAATTACCTGTCAGACCAGTAGATGTAAGCTCCAAACACCGCAACTGAAAACATATCCACATTGCTCCCTGACAGCACAATCTCCCGATTCCCTCCACTCTCAAGGTCAATTCTTTCTATCTTGTCCGTACGAGCATCACACCAATATAATTTATTTTCCTAAAGATTAATTTTAAAGGAAACATCAACAGTCTTGTCCAAGTATTTAATTAAGACTTATTAAGATTACATCAAATTGGAACACCAGCTGGCTTTAATGAAACATAACAAATACTGTGGATTTTAAGGTACACTGGGAGACAGAAGAACTAACCTCATAATCGATGGAAATCCCATTAGGCCATGCAATCCCCAGGCTCACAAGGACAACCTTCTCAGACCCGTCTAAGTGTGCTCTGCCTATGCAAGGGGTCTGTCCCCACTCTGTCCAAAATAAATACCTAAAATGTTGTAGAAATCACAAATTAAAATTTAGTGTCAGAACAGGAGTCAAAAATATGTAATACTGCACTTCAAACAAAATGCACCATTAAATGGGTACTTAAAAAACATAAGGCTCATGCCTCTAAATAATTTCAAGAAATTAAATGTATCATAATACTTGTTTAATAGAACACTTTGTTGAACTATTGTTTTCAAATTATATATATATATGAAGAAATTCTTCAAACTGTATTCTATTAATCAATATGCAATTCTATTCCTTAAAGAATTCAGCTGTGTGCTTGGAAAAATAATAGCAAATTTTAAAAAATAGGCTGAAACAGAAGCTCTTGCTTCCAATCGCTAACAAATGTTGTGATAATACAAGAGATGTCTAACTTAAAAAGGTTTTAAATATAAAGCAGTGAGCAGCACTGTGGGAAACAGTAAAGGAACCTTATTTGAGTAGAAAATGCTTTTCAAATTCTGCCAAATGCTCATGGGAACAATCTGAACCCTACTTATCTGATTTCATGTTCCTTTACACTTACTGGCAGAGTTACATCACTAATTTGGGATAAGTTGCTAGGTCAAACTTCTGCCTTGACAAACTTCTCCATCTGTTGCTTCAGGTGTGCAAAATGAGGGCAGTTAACCTACACAGAGCACTTCCTCTGTGATCAGTAACCTATGGAATAGCTTTATGGAAACATCTGTGTGTCTACAAATATAAATGTATGTATGTATATCTTGTATTACTATATTATAACATATTATAATATTATAATATATTATAAACACACACAAAATAACATTTATTCTGAGGAAGAAATCTCTTTCTAAAACAATATAATTGAGGCCTAGAATATTACCAACTGCCTGAAGAGAAGAATTTTCATAGCAAATATTCATAGAACACACTAAAGCCTTGTTTAGTAATATTCTGCACATAAAGTGAACACACAAAACCATTCTCTATTACTTCCTCTGTCTGGAATGTATGTGTTAGTCATTTTTTAAAGATTACAAAATTCTTCTGGGCATTACTAAATAGTTCTCCCCCTCTCTCTGGTGACACCATTATACCAGTCTGTTGTTAAGTAGTGTATTTGACTGGATGGCTGCAGATGTGTGAAATAATGAGGGATAATAATGTGATAAGGGAGAAAAAAACGTGAATCCTATAATTTGCTCATCAAATTTAGCTTCTGAAACAACTCACTTTGGCTATCATTGTAGAGCTTTCTGGATCTAAGAAAAACAAATCTGTTCTCACACTTCTTGACATAACAAACAATAACATTTATACTAACTATAAAAGTTATACACATGAGGAAATTGAACTGCAACATTAGTTAAATTAAAAATATGCTGAGGATTGTTAAAATAGGCAGTATTAATCAGCTGGATGTTAACAATCACTACATATATTTAATGCAACTTTAACCACATTACTAACAGCACCTCTAAACAGAACCAGATTTGCTTTCAGGCATCTGGTCAGAGATACTTTCTTAACACAGAACATGAACTAAATGCCAGCCACAAAAAGGCAGACATTCAATATATTCAAATTAAATTCTCCATGATCTTTCCTTAGAGTAGTCACACTGAAAAAAACTAAAACAAAAAACCAACAAAACCCAAACCCATAATTAGCAGGTTAAATGAATCCAAAATCCTCCAAAGAAAATCATGACTAGCTGCCAAAATATGTTATATAAATAAGTATACCTGATGAGGGACAAAGACACCCTTTTGCAGGGCTACACATTCTTCACTTTTTCCTCAGTAACAATAAATAATGTCACCAACCAGATGAATGCTGCCTGCTTCACATCTTGGCATAACTGGCAGATTCAATGAGATCTAATAACTGCTATTTTCTTCTCTATTCTTATAGCTGTCAACTCAAGCTTCCTGAGAAACGCAGAATGTGAAGTCAGGGCAAGGGGAGGGAAGAATACCTTTGAAAGTTTTGCCTCATAAAAGGGAAGAGATATAACAATAATGCAAAGGGTTAAAAGGCCTTAATCTTCCAGCAGAAAGGTGCAGCTGTCCTTCACTAGCAAAACACTGCCATCCTCCTGAAGAAACTTTGACTGGAGATATCTCAAGTTATCAATTGGTGGCACAATATTATACAATAGATTAAGCTTACCTTCCTTCACAGCAGGTACATTATTCTACCAGACATGTAAAACAGTAATATGTGGTCCTCTCATCCTCCCGAAGTGTTCTAAACAACCCCCCTACCATGGGCAGGGATCTCTTCCACTAGACAAGGTTACTCAGAGTCCCGTCCACCCTGGATTTGAACAAGTCCAGGGATGGGGAATCCACAACCAGTTCTGGAGCTGGGACAGTACATTCCCCATTTCTGTTAACGCTGCAGTGCAGTACCTGCCCTCAACAAGCAGTTGGATGAATACAAATGTCAGTTTTGCCATTCTCTACTCTCCAATCCACATGCTTCATCTCACATAACTTCAGCTACCCTGGGCACTCTCCTTGTGGTTGTACTGAGATGTTACACGACACTGGCATTTATAACTGCCAAGGTTTACATTGTTCTGTGCTTTCATCATGACATGAGGTCATTCATGAGCTAATGTGTCTTCCTTGGATTTGCTGGGAACTTCAGAACAGATTTAACCACGCTTCCAAACAGCATCTAAAATTCAGGTGAAACGATTTCCTTAAAAAATTAAATTTGCAAAGAAATTACAGCACGTTACAAATACAGAGAGCAACGAAAATGTGAAGAACAACACGTTACCCTTTTTCTGGGTGTACGGCGATAGAGCGGGGCTGGTCCAGCCCCTGGGAGATGACGACGTATCGGAACGAGCCGTTGAGCCTGGCAACTTCAATCAAGTTGAAGCCGTGATCCGTCCAGTAGATGTTGCCTAGGAAAAACACCTTCAAGTTACTGCATAAAGAAAATACAACTTGAAAAGTGTTTAAATCTTAAGCCAGAACCAGAAACTAACTGCTGTATTTTCATTTACATGTATATCGTATGTTTGTAATTTACAGTTCTATTCAGCCTCCTGTTTTAAACCATAACCTTGCATTGAAACTGTTCATCTCAGAAGTGCCATCCCAGATGTATAAACAATTTCCAGACATTTGCAATACTAGAAATTAGAGCTAAAAAGAAACCAAGTTATTTAGTCTTGGGCTGAAGATGCAAGAGTGCACTCTCACTCCTGTAGCGGGTTCAGACGTACCTGCTATCCAGTCCACTGCAATGCCTTCAACTCTTCCCAAACCATTTGTAACAATGTCTTCTTTCCATGTTTGGTCTCGCTTAGCTCTGCTAATTTTGTTGAAACCCATGTCTGTCCAATAGATTGTATCATTTCCTATAAAACATGTGCCAATGATGCGTAGATTAATTCAGGTACTTCAGTCCAAGTACTTACATTAGTAACTGTAAAAATTGTCAGGTATGGCTTTATTAATATGCATTAGAGCAAGCAGAAGTGTCAAAATTATCAGCTTTAATTCCTTAGTCCTTTTCCCTAGTTAAATTTTATTTAAAATGATTCTGTCAAAATTCTATCTTTTCTACTGGTTGCTTAGTACTGCACAAATAAGCACAATAGGTCTATGACAACAGATTGAAGCTACTACCTCTGTTAAAAATCACAATAAATATGCTGTCTTTACTTTTTTTCCTAGTTGAATAAATGTTTTAAAAACATACTATTTTGTTTACCACCATTCCAAAATATTTAGGAGTCTGAAAAGCTACAGTGCAAAACTGCTTATACAGTCTTTTCCTTCAGTAATCAGACACATTGAATTTCGACAGTATATTAAAAAAAAAATAACTAGGGGAACAAAGAGTGACATTTGAGAGTGATAAACTGGCAAAAGAATAATATTTAAAAAAAAATTCTATCAACAATTCAGTTTTTATTTTAAATGTCCTGACAAGCTTTCACTAACAGTCTTTTTCTTTTTGGTGTTTCAAGGCATCTAAGCTGTCTTCCCAGCCACTCTGCTTCAGTGGTCATCCATCAGGTGGGAAAAAAGGACCACTTTGGCCATTTAAACTCAACTGCCAGGCCGAGAATTTGAAGTGGCTCGAGCACAGACACACACTCCTCTCTGTTGCACATAATAACCTCAATAAAGAGATGGGGCAAACAAAGTGAGAACATTCCTCAAGCAGAATTGCCTGTATTTCCACTGGCAGAGCTCTGAGTCATCAATGTAGTTATGCTGCAACCAACACTCTGCTTTCAAAGCAATCAGCTGATGACCTCCTGAGTGACATGTTTTGTTTGGGAAAGTTATTGCTCAGAGATGTTAAATGATATTTGCTCCTTCTTTATTTTTTCATACTTTGTATATCTGCTTTTAATTGCATAACAGAGGGTGTGTATTTATAGAACATACATATTTCTAATAGGGATTCAGATCAGGCAACTGACCTTCATTTTGTTGTTTGCTCATAAAAGTGGGTGACTTTTAACAGATCTGAGTGTCAACACTGCCTCTGTCATGTAATACCATTAATATTATCACTGCATCAAGCTGTTTTGTCTTCCCAGTTATTCTGAGGAGTAACAGACATGGAGATGAAAACTCCCTTCAGCATCTAGTTCCTGAAGTCAGTTCTACCTTCAGACAGGTGGAAATTAGGCCTGTACTCCATCTGGAGCCTTCAGCATGTATTCACCTATTCTATTGCTGGAATCTGAAAAGAATTACTACCTGGAAATTTCAGTCACCACAAAAATGGGAAAAAACTCTCTTCAACTTTACACAGCTTCTACAAGCACTTTGCTGAGTGCTGAGCATTAGCAGCCACGGCCCCACAATGATTCCTACAGCCCACAGGCAGCTTATCAGGGAACACTGAAAACTGATTTCATTTAATGCATGGGTGTTTTGCCAATAACGTCCTGTAACTCAAAATTCAGCATACTGTGTATTTGTTGAATATCACCCTTTTTCACCAGACCAAGCTTTTAAGTACAGATTACCTCTCACTATGTGAAATAATTATTTCAAAAAACCTAAATCAAGAAGTAAAGTAAAAAGTATGGTGAGCTTCCTGGAACAATGCTGACAGATAAAATCAAGGGGCATGTGCCTGACATGCTGTGAAGGAGTCTTCAGCAGCAGGGAAGAATCAGTGCCATCATCTTTAACAATACAGAAATGAAAGCCTACTATGACCACACCCAGTTTTATGACTTAAATAACACTGGCCACTCCACTCCCCAGTCACCTCTAAAAAAGACCAAAGGTCAGAACTACTCTGTTAGATCTTTAATTAGAATTTAGAAGTATCAAAAGACAAAGAGAAAATGTACATGTCTGCAAAAGACATTGCCATTAGCCTTTTAACTATGATACCTATACCACTAGTACACGTTAATGTATTTTAGCCACTTTGCATACCTAAATATTATTGACTACATCAAAATTTGGGAAGGCTTTCTGATTAAGAATGAAATGCAAGCACTCATTAAGTGGGAAATTAAAAACAAGATGAAATCTGAAAGTACCTCCACTTGCCTTCTGGACCGTATTTGATATACGCAGGTTTTAGGAATGAATTTACAGAATTCAAGGTAAGGTACCAAAATGAGAAAAACAGTTGTTTTTTTAAGCTGAAATGCAGTTGAAAGCTGTATTGTAACTTTTTTAGAACACACTATCCCCTTGTGATTTCACTGCTGCACACTATTTACATTTATCTTTCACAATGCATTTGTCACTGTCAATTGTATTCATGTTCCCTGTGCTGTGCTCCCTCACTCAATTTCATCCTGCCTCAAATCTCATTTTTCCAAAAAGCAAAAAAATCTTATTCTTCCAAAATATTAATTTGATATTTATTAGGTAAGTTCAGAAAAGCCCTCTCAAAAGTAGGAGCTAGTATATCTCATAAGTAGACTATGCTAGAAAAAACACCAGAAGCAAAATAGCCCACAAAATCCTAGTATTGGTATTTTAGAATGAAAAGGTAAAATTTCAGTCTTCTGCATTAGACATCAAAATTTTTTAAAGTTTGCTTAACTTAATTTAAAATAAATATATATTTTAAATTAAAGTATATTTAAAAAAGTATCCTGGAAAAACCAATTGCATTGTTGTAGTACTCTCTGTCACAAATACGTGCAGCTACCACTTCTTTCCCCTCTTGTCTCTTTCCAGGAATAGATTACATTTCTGTATCATAGTCTTTCCCATCTCAGATGTGTGTACAAAAGCACTGGCTTTTAAGCGATTTTTATGCCTCTGGAGACTATAAATGAACTATACCCATGATATAACAACTGCTGTCACTGATTTGAAAGCAAAATATACAAGTATGAGGCACTGTAAAGCATTGAGCAAACTTGAAATTTTGCTAGGCAGAGATACAAGAGCATCAGTGAAGAAGCAGGTCAAAAGAAGATAAGACAATGAATTTAACTTTTAACCTGATAACAAAAAATGAGTGATATCTGTGTTATGAAGCAGTCCAACAGAAAAAAGAGAAAGCGATCATATAGTTGCATACACTGAAGAAAAACATTAGGTTCTCTCAAAGCCAAATTCCCAGGCAGAATTTATTTCAAAATGAGAAACAATGGAGTATGACAAAATAATTGCAAGTTTTAAGAAGCCAATGTCTCTATTTATATAACATAGGTAGCAAGATTTTATTTCTAGGCTGCTGGTTTGTAAACTCAATGGATAACAAAATGAGTCTAGAAGGAGGGCTGGGAAAAGAGCTGATGGGTTAAAAATATAGAGACACAAGATGTTTTCAGGTCACTACTTGGCCACAGATTTCTTATTTTCTGAAAACTATTCAAAAATTCCTATCATGTTTGAAGATAACCTGACACATTTTAGTACCAGGGGGAGATGTATACAATTACTTTCCAGAATCTGATCTTTAATTTTTTCTTAATTTCATAGGAAATTTGTGACTCTGTGTAAACTAAAAGCTGTTTCTATGTGTACAGAGCACTGGAAAGGTGTGTAGTGTACTCCAGGGGGAAACGCTGGTTCTTCAGGCTGTCAGAGCACCTGCTTCCAGAAGGAAGAAACAGATCCAGAGTTGGCTTGTGCCCTCCAAGGGAGTGGCTGAGCTGTGCTAGACAGGGAGAAAACTATCCCACACTCAGCAGCCAAAGCCACCTGCTAGGTACAACACATAGGAAATTCCATGGAAAAGTGGTGGTAATAGGAACAAGCCTTCTTCTGTGAAAAAGGAACTAACGAAACCTGCTTTCCTACAGACTGATGAACTCTTTCTGTAAAAGTGCCAGTTTCCTACTCAAGTTCTCGTTGATGACTCTACCGAAAATGAGAAGCTGATTCTGCCAGAACAATCTACATACACACAATACAGGTTTTCCTTTTTACTGCAAATATTAAAGGTAGAGGTTAACACAGTACCATGATTGACTTCCAATTCCTTTACATGCAGTTGTAATTGCTTAGAAGGTTCAAAAACGCGAGGTTTAAGAGATTTATGAGAAGATATTTACGACAAGAGCATAAATTTTTTACCATATATAAAATAAACTATACAAATTATTTACCTGCATGGAAGTCTATGCCCACAGCAAATGAAGCCCCAGATACAGGCATTAAAGCATCCATTTTATCATTTGGATCGAGAGGAATTCCTCTAATTCCCTCATGAACAGAATACATAAGAAATGATTCAATACCTATGGGAAAGAAAAAGTACCAATGAAAGCAAAGGGGAAACTTTCCCAATTAGCAAGACTTGAGGAGCTGACATGCACTGAACATAGTTTTCCAACATTGCTCCACAGTTTTCCAGAGTGGTAAGTCGACCTCTTTGAAACAACATTCAAGAGTTATTATGGTGTATTTCTAATTAAATTATAAATGTGGTCTTATAAAGAGAAGGGAATCACTGTCCATTTCAAACACCACCTTATAATTATAATTAGGTAATTAGCATCAATGAAAATTAAAACTTCAGGAGAAAACAGTTTTGAATTATGAGAAATTTAAGAATATTTTCAATGCACATCTGCACTTTGTGAACGTATCCAGCAAGAGATAATTTTAAAGAACTTATGGAAAGCAGGACTGCAAATTGTCTTTTGAGGCATGGGATTGATCTCACCTCAGTTATTCACACTTCCTTCACATTCAGGAGAGAGAAATACACAGCTTTAGTGATCAATGCAGTTAATGCATTTTAAATGTCTACTTCTGTGTTAGATTAATCACACTCCAAATGCACCTATTTCTATTAAGTAGGAATAAATTCTACTGTGCAGAGGTCTTGTTATGAGGTAATTCTGAGGAATTACTTAGTCCTAATTAATAGTAATAAATAATATTCAATTTATAAAACTCTAAGGCACCTTGACCATAAGGCTGTTTTGTATTATTCAGGCAAAGAGTAAGACTTTGGCCGTAAGCTATGTTCTGATTTTTGCCAGCTCAAATAGAAAAAGATTTAAGAAAAAAAAAAATCAGGTTTTATTTTATATTAAGAGCAATACAATAGGATGAGGTACCCAGCCATTCAGATAATTGTAGCCTATAACTTAGTTTAAAGATAAGGTATATGACCTTGAACAAATATTTACTGCTATTAATGATGGTTCAGAAGGTCAGCTTTTCTGCCTACATTTCAAAAAAAACCCCAACTCCTCAGAGTTGCCACAAAAATCTATGCAGTACTGAATAATACAATTAAAAGCTAAATTTAATTCTGTCCTAACCATAATAGAAATTTCTCTCTTACTGCTTCAATTAATACACTTCAACCATATTAAGTATAGTTATTTAACTTAAAATGAATAAAGTAAGTTTCTTTACTCATTATAATGTTCCCACAGAAATAAATGCCAAAAGCCATTTTACCTTTGCACGCCATGCGGTTTTTTTGGAGGTTGTAGCCCACTGTACACACACAAGTTCTGGTGTTTTCTGATGTTGGCAAACAAAGCTGGGAGCATCCACCATTGTTCAAGTGACAGGAATTACTGCCTGGAATTGATGGGAGAAGAGACAAGACAAAGCAAAAGTTGAACAGTGCAACCCTGACTAAAAATGAGTGTTGTCATCGATAAATTAATATTAACAAATCCAAATTTTGTTCAGCTAACTTCTTCAAAAAATTGGGGTACGTATAAAATATTTCATATATCCATATACCCTCCTGCAGCATTGAATCCACACATTTGCTTGAGACGATAAATAATTCAGTTTTCTGAAAAATTTGCCCGTTCTAAAATAACAGCATGTGAAAAACCTGAAAATTCTACACGAAGTTAATGATGAAATCTCACTGACATTAGTGTATCTTATTCTAACCCATGAGCAAATAATTGATTATATCGTGTTCCTTCATCAAATATTATATTAACTTTGCTATCTTCATGAACCAGCATTTTTTAGCATATTTAAGATATACTCAAAAGTGATCTCACAAATCCATGTTCCTAAGAGGTTCACATATACAATATTTACTTTAAAGTAATAGATGAACATATTCAAATAAGATTTATAATAAACATTATGCACATTGAACTAAACACATCTCAGAAGTTTGAAGCTTCAGGAAGGAACATTTAGATCCACTAAGACATTCAAGGAATTAGTTCATTACAAGCTAGCAAACCCACAAAAATCAGAGCACTACTTGTCACATTTACTTTTGCATTCCTAATTTTGAAACAGAAAGCATTTCTTCACCCAAAACCATAGATATTTTCTAATGATGAAGCAAACACAATATACAGTTTGGGCACTCAGAAGGTGATCTTATGTCTCGATAGCAGGGAGTCAAAGCAGTTTAAAATGATAGAAACATTACTGAATGCTTAAATTTGTGTTACTTACTATTCTACCACACACAAAATTAAGGCTGGCAAAGCACCTTTGGTATATCCTCAATAGCACAAAATAGCAAGTGTTTCCAGAAGTGCTCAATATGGAACCGAATTAAGGTGCTCCACATAAGGACTACTTATTGCAGAATCAATCGTGTGTTCTTTTGGAAGCTTCTCCTCAAAATCACAGAATCCCAGAAAGATTTGGGTTGGAAGGGACTTTAAAGATCACCTAGTTTCACTCCCTTCCATAGGCAGGGATGACTTCCACTATCCCAGGTTGCTCCATGCCTCATCCAATCTGTCCTTGAACACTTCCAGGGATGGAGAATCCACAATGAAATGGAATAATTTGTTTCACTTAGATCCCAACCTCATCACTTTAAGTAACTGGAAACTGAAATAAAATCTTTCTAAAGAAGCTCAGAAATGTTTTCACCACCAATCTCCAAATTCATAAAACTGTGTGCATGACTCCAAATGACACCTTTTTTATGTTATTGCCAACTAAGTTTTTGCAGCATTAGCAATATCTCCCCATTTTTCTGCTGTCTCAATTTTGATTTATACTGCTGTCACTTCTGTCAACGTAGATGAATTAAACAGTTTTAAAATAGATAATGAAGAATATTAATGAATTCTTTCATAATACTTCACTTAAAATTTCAATAATTTGACACAAGGTTCACATGCTAAGCCTTTTTTTTTTTTTATTAGAAATTTTAAACTCTCCAGAAGAACTTCAAACTTCACTTTAGTGTAAACGTCTGATAAATTAAAATATATCAGGCAGATATGCTAAATCAATTATCTTATTATATTCATGAATTTATTAAAAAATAAAGTAATTTTTCTCAATACAACATATTTTATCACTGAATTACAACAAAATGCTTGTTATTTTCTTCTAGCCACAGTTGGAGAATAGCACGAGAAAAGATACAATGCACTGTAAAAGTTGGTTAAACATACTTCAGATTAACTTACCTTGCTGTGCTGCTTTATCATACACTTTCATATGAACAACACCTGAAGTTTTGTTTCGCAGGACAGTTGGGTTTCTTCCATCTTTTTTATTACAGGTACCAATCTGAGCTAAGTTCTGATCTGCCCACCAAAGCTTTTTATCTGCAAAATTTTCAAGTTTTAAAAATAAGAAGATCACCATCAATTTATATATGGTTGAAAGCTAAGGTGGGAAAAAGCTTTTGAGGTCAATTCTCAGATCAATTTTAAGGAAAATTGCTTAAAGAGGCTATAGGGAGAATTTGAAAATACTGCAGGTATTTTATTAAGGTTTATTATTAAGGTTCTGCAGAAAAGAAAACAGTTTTCACCAGTTTCACTTTTTCTGTGAGCACTGCTGATTTAAGGCTACTTCCAAAGGAAAATCCCAAACTAAAATGTCTAATTTTTCATATATATATATATATGGAAATTCTAGTGTTACTCTAGGGAAGAAAATAATTTTGTCAAGTGAACAAAATTGCTTGTAATGTTAAACCACATCTTTCATTAAAAACCCATTACAATCAGTAACAAAGAAATCATGAAAAATATGAAAAGCAGGCACTGCCTCATAATATTTCAGAATTAAAATTTTAACAGCTTTGGTATCAAGCTCAAACTTCAGTGAGCTAATGGCCGAGTACTGACACACAAATTGTAGCCACTCTGATTGTCCTTATCACATGAGTCCTCACTCCCAGAGTCCACCCAGATGTCTGATGAGATGGTCTCAGGGTTCTTTATTTCACACAGAAAAAGTTATTCCTGTCTAGACTGAAAATCTTTAAACTTAGGAACACTGACTTTCCAACAAATATTGTGTATTAACTTCATTTTTAGTTAATTTTCTTTTCAGTTAAATGAATTCTTTTCCTATACTGCAGTTTTAATATTTAAATATCTAATTTACAGAGCCACACAGTTGAGTGTTTCGTGACGGAAACTGCAGATCTGAAAAATAATGTCTGTAAAAAGTTACAGCACAAAAAAAAACCAAAGCAAAAACCAAAAACCAACAACAAAAAAAACCCCCCACCAAACCACAACCATACTTTCCACAGGTATATGATAAGACCAGAATATCTACAGAATGAAAAAAATATTCCCAGTATGAAGATCTGGAGACACAAATGGAACTCTCTATTTAAATTTGGGTAAAATTTAAAGAAAATCTATAATCGTATGCATGCAAAGGCACTAGAATTGAGAGATTCAAAACATCATATAACATGCAATATTAATTAATAGCAGCTTGCATCTGATGACTCCTTTATCAGAAAATCCTTAGAACAAAAAGTACCTGTGCTCAATTTCGATTGTGTCAATTATAACAAAAAGGCACATGCAAGCTAAGAATAGAAAAGTGATTATGTGCTATAATCCATATATGAAATAATAGGAATTGAACAGCTTCATTTTTTCTTTTTTTCTGTTAGATAATTACCCACAAGCCTAAAGGTTTAGGTTAACATTTTCAATGAGATGTTTGTATGTGAAGGTGGGTTTTCATTCTTTTCATTCTTCACACCCTCTATTTGACCACGAATGAGAACACACCAGTAAATAATTTTGGTAATGACTGATGTCTTGTGCATAGTAACTATAGTTTACTGTTTTACACATCCAAACCCCTGTGTAAAATGCAATTTGGTTTTTTTTTTCAAGACTGGAGTGTAGGAAGGAAGCAAAAAACATAAGATTTTGGTGTTTTAATCCTTTACTTCAAAGAAGTGATCAAACTCTTTTAGACATTTCTTTAATATTTTGTGTAAACCTCAACTTTGGCTATGGTTTCAACAGCCTTCCAAACCTGCCCTTGGTTCACTTGCCTGTCTCCTCAGAGAAAGGAAAGAAACAAAATCCCCAAATAATCAACTTGCTTTACCAAGAGATGCATGGCACATGCATGTGCATAAGCACATGGCATGTGCTTAATTAAGATGTTCAATTACCAATAATTATCTACACCTTATAGCTTCATTTCTCCCTTTTGGTATTTGTACAGAGCCAAAATCATTTCTGCAAAGCCAACTGAATATTCCACCAGGTGCCTCTTTTGTTTACTGAGCTGCCCAACGAGACCATGACTGATTTCATGTGCAGTTAACAGTGTCTAAACAATTTCCATCAATGGTGTCAGACCTGTCAGATCACAGAGTTGTTCTCCTTTCATGACAGGAGAAACAGAACTGCATAAACTCATTACCAGACCTTGAGGTATTTGACTGTGACTACAGAGGTTGAGTAGTCTCCTACATCACTTATACCAATAAAAAGGACAAATCACAACAAGTCACAAGTGAAGACTCAAAATACGCTTCAAAATGGTTCTTTTATCTTCCTCTACCATCCTTGTTAACATTACACCTGGATAAACCTTTAAATAAAAATGTAACCTACAAAATATTACTGAGCTAGTGTTTATTCTTCCTTTACTTGGAGGTTTTATATGGTGCACTGTGAATTTTAGGAGACAAGGAGACAATGAGAAAGCTCATGCAAATCCTGATATTCCAGGTATAGTTAAAAAAACACCAATCTAAAAAGCCAAACCAAAAACCCCAACAACCAACAAATTCTGAAGTACAGGCATCTTAAGGGCAAACTTCTTACAACTGCCTGCCAAAAAGCTGTGCAGATATGCCCTAAGACCTAAAAAATAAAGGTTTTAATTCTTCAGCAACTTCTAGGTAACCAACACACATCACAGCAGTCTCATACGAAAAAAACCAAACAAACCAAAACCACGACTATTTTTGACTGCAATTCTAGGCAAAATTTGGACTATTTCTCTATACATTACTGAAATGTTCTGTCAGTAGATAACTCATCTTTGATCTCTAGTATCAGGATGAACGAATCTATTATATTAATTTCAAAATATAGTAGATGATTTTACAAAAACACTTTAGCATAAAGACAACTGGCTTTCACACACAAGGGAGAAAACAACACTATTTTGAACCCTTAAACATGAAACTGAAGTAATTTATCTGCCTGATTATGCTAACAAGAGTGTTGCTCAATCACTAATTACAATCTTGTTGCTGAAACTGGGTTATAATATATATTAAAATTGTTGTATTTATCCATTCTGTTGGGTAATTAGCATTAAGAACAGCAACATATTGGGAAACAGTGATTTCAAATGCCAAAAACTGCTACCCTGGCATTGTGGACAGTCCTTTGGAGATTTCAAGTAGTACCCTGAATGCAAATTTTGATGGGCCATTAGTTTTCATTAATGGTGGTTTGAGTATTTATGGAAGACAACTATGTACTGCACTTAGAACTGGGCAAATTGCCTAGATATATTTCATATATTAATGCTAATGTAATGAATGGTGTTACGGCAATTAGAAGACTGATGACTTGGAAAATTGAGGTGTGTGTGTTTGAAGTTTCCTGATCTAAGCAGCCCCTTTCACTTTGCTATTACATCTAGCAAAGTCACAGTTCCCACCTTTTGAGTTACCAGGAAAGCATTGTGGTGTTGTTTTTGAAACTTTATTTAGGATGAAACAAAAATCAAATAACCAATATATGATCTAACTACATGATGAAAGCAAACGGCAGCATGAATCTAGTTTGGTAATATTAACCCACATTTTCTGTCTAAAATGAAATACTATAATTGTTACTTTCTGTTTTCTGATTGCTTGATAATACAACTTGATGGCTCTATTTATACACAGTTTTTGTTCAAAAGATGTTGTTCTAATATCTGCATGCCCATTGAAAAGTTATTATGTATATCTGATTTTGTTGTATTGTTGATTGAATTTTTTTTAATATGAATTTAAACAGAAATAGCACTTACACATAAAATCATTCACTACATGAAGTTGCTCTATTTTATACTAAAAAAAGACCAATGCACAACAAATTATATCCTCATTATAGAATCTACATCATATTCCTATTTTGTAGAGACATGAGATGAATTTTGTGGTTTTGTGTAAATTGTATTTCTGTGAGGACCTGATACAAAATCCAATCAAATGCCTCCATCAAAACTGCTGACTGAAGCCTCCAACATCCTTTTCTTCTCAGCTGCAAAGTTACAGTAACTAATCAATACTTTTCTAGCAATGCTCAGTTTCTCATTCAGAGCCATATATCATTCAAGAAAGAACACAACAGTTTGGGAACACATCAGATATTGCTGCGGGTTCCTTTGCAATTCAAATCCTGTAAAATAATGACTCTT
>WBMZ01005818.1:0-41915 GCA_013400975.1 Atrichornis clamosus
TATATATATATATATTTAATATATTTCTGGAATAAAACCACAAAAAAATGTCCTGTACAAGTATTCTGTAGAGTGCTTCCATTGGCTGTATGTAGTTTAGCTACTTGCCTACTATCCAAATATTTAAATTAAAAAAAAAAAACAAAAAAAAAGAAACAAGGACAAAACCAACAACAACAACAAACAAAAAAAAAAATCATAAATAAGTAACAGAATAAGTAATGAATAAGAATAAAAAATAAAAAATAAGTCATCATGATTCTACGAGCCTGGCATTGCTATGGGAATGCCCTTCCTGTTGCCCAGGAATCTCTCACAAATGAAAAATGAAAATGATGCAGGTTAGTCTCCTCTAATTTGTTTTTTTAGCTGCTTTAAGATGTTCTGATCCATCCTCTGTGCTGATCAAGTAATGAATTATAGTACTTTCATGTGTGCTCAGAAATGCTCTCTATATATGCAGCCATATAGAGAAATAGAGATATATATATTACATATATATTTAATAAAAAAACAAAACAAAAAAGCTTGGAAAATAGTGTTTGGAGTTTTGGGGCTGCTGGCTCCGCTTTGCCAGGATTTTCCCGGGGCAGGAGGAAGGGATGAGAGGTTGGGGACACAGCTGGGGACAAGCAGGGCACGTGGAGGGAGGAAGGAGCCTTTCCCTGTGTCACCAAGCGGGGTCACAACGCCGGGAAGCGGCAGCTCCGGGATCCGCTCCCGAATTTGGGAACGACAGCGAGAGCAGGGGACACAGCGGCTGCTTCCCCCTTCCCCTCGGAATTTTGGCATTTGCCAGAATCCCTTGGCCTTCCTCACCTGCCCAAAGCCCTTCTCTAGTGCAAAGGAGACACGGACAACGTCACGCTGGGAAAAGGGGGGGGCTCTGGAGAGGAAAAGGCTGATGGAAAACTCCTCACTCACGGAACGGCAACGAGCGGCTCGGGGGTGACACCGGCGCCACGGGGACTTGGGGGGGATCTGCAGCGTGGCAAGCTCAGAACAACAAGCTTTGTTTACTCATTGTACAGGGGGTTGGACACTGGGAGCAGCTGCTCCTGGAGTGCCGGGATGGATCCTGCGGGCCCCAGGCCGGCCGCGCTCCGGGCGCTTCCCGGCGTTCCCGGCGGGAGCTCACAGCCGGTCCATCCGGAACGTGTCCTCTGTGGCGGGGTCGGTGAGGACCATGTCGGGGTCGTTGAGCATGTGAAGTCCATCCAGGGTTAAAGGGTCAATTTTGAGTTCATCCAGAGGGAACTGGGAATCCGTGTCAAAGCTGACGTCTCCCACTCCCGCCAAGGAGCTGGTCAGTTCTTTTGATAGGCTGGGGGGAGATTCTCCTGTCACTGGGGGGACAGAACACAGGGGTCACCTGGGCCGGGCAAACACACAGCCTGAAGTCATCAAGCAGCTTCCCAAATCTCTGGGAAAACATATGGAGGTCTCCGAGGAGGAACATCCACCCTCCATCCCAGCTGGGTGGATTTCAGATCCACCACAGCGTCTCCAAACCACCGAACACGAAGCAAAATTCAACCCAGCAAAATTCCCGTCTGTCTGTTTGGTGTCACTCGAGTCTCTCTCCTCTCCCTCAGCTTTAGGAGGAATAACCTGAATTCCCACCATTCCAATCAGCAATCCCTGGCTGCAGCACGGATTGGTGAGCCGCAGTATCCCTGGGCAGGGCTTGTTTTCCAAAATCCAACTGTGAGCAGATTGGCCACCATATGGGACGCTCCAACCTTTGCTGGCCGGCTCGGGCCGAGCACAGGGAAGGAGTTTGGCTGTGGCTGAGGATCCAGGGAATTCAGAGGCAGGAAAACTGGTGCTCTGCCTGTGTGCTGGGATTACAGGTGAGCTGAGCACTGGGATAGGCACCCGACCGGCACCATGGACCAGGGGAAACAAAGTCCTCAACAGCAACAATCCAACAATCCCCTTTTTCCCTTCTTGGATCAACAGAGAGGAACCCCCAGGCCGGGATGAGGGAATCATGGAATATCCTGAGCTGGGGGGAACCCGCAAGGATCACTGATCCGACTCTAGTCCCTGCACAGACACCCCTGTGCATCCCTGGGAGCCTTGTCCCAACACTCCTGGAGCTCTGGCAGCCTTGGGAATGTGCCCATTCCCGGGGAGCCTGGTCAGTGCCCAGCACCCTCTGGGGGAAGAGCCTTTCCCCGAGCTCCATCCCAATCCTCCAGCCATTCCCTGGGTCCTGTCCCTGCTCCCAGAGATCAGAGCAGCCCCTCAGGAGGAGCTGCAGCCCCCAAGGGCTCTCCCCTCAGTCTCCTCTGAACAATCCAAGTGCCCTCAGCTTTCCCTCAGATCCTTCCCCATCCCTGTATCCCTCTGGATTCTCCAACACCTCCAGACCTCCTGAGGTGCCCGAACTGCCCCAGGGCCGAGGTGAGGCCACCCCAGGACAATCCCTCCCCTCTCCCAGGGCCCGGCCACCCCGGTGGCTCCGGGGGGGGGGCCGACATTCCCGGCAGGATGTACCTGTCAGGATGATGTTGGGGATGTTTCCATGGCTGGAATAGTTGAGCTGCTGGGAATCCTGCAGGCTGCCGTGGCTGCCCGTCAGTCCCATCATGGCAGCCTGGGAATAGTTGAGGGTGGAGCAGGGGCTGTAGAGGCTGTTGGAGCTGATGGCGTTCTCGATCATGTTGAACTGCTCCAGCTGGAGACCAAGCACAAGGGAATTGTTAATTCCCACCCTCGGGAATTCCGGGAACGACGCACAAGGCTCGAGGACGGGACGAGAGACAGGCAAACAAATTCATCTTTAGGTTTCCTTGCTCAAAAAAAAGAAGGGGCTGTTTGCTCTGAGCGTTCCGGAATCTTTCCTGCCGAATTGGGAGGAGGGGGAGGAGGGAGGGAGAAATCAAACTGGGGACTTGGGAATTGTAAGAACAACAAAAAAGGGAGATTTTAAAGGAAAATAAAGGGAATTTCGGCTCTCCCTGAGCTCTCTGCCCTCTCAGGTTTAAGTATTCCACAATTCAATGAATTCATGCTCTGGTTGGCCAAACCAAGGGAGGCTCTGCCCAGTTTGGGCACCAGGAAGGGATTATTCCCAAATTCAGGAGTCAATACTGGTATCACCTACAAGGGAATCCTTCCCAATTGCAGCTATGGCCAGAAATGTGGAGCCTGAAATAGGTGTTTGAATTATTTCCATTTTTCTATGTATTTTCATTATGTTTGGTTTCAAAAAATTTCCCGTATTTTGAATTTTGTCGGATTTATTTTCGTTATTTTAAGAATTTATTTTTGTCATTTTGAAATTTTCATTATTTTCCTTTATAAAATTTTCATTATTTAAAAAATTTCTTTCCGTTACTTTTGCTTTTTAAAGCTTTCATTATTTTAAGATTCCTTTTCATTATTTTGCCTCTTTCGAATTCCATTCTTTTTCCTTTTTAAAATTTTCCGTGATTTAAAAAATTTCCTTCGTTTTTCCTTTTCAAAATGGATTTTCATCATTTTAATCTTTATTTTCATCATTTTTCTATTCATTATTCTTCCTTTTAAAATGACTTTTTACTGTTTATTTATTAATATTACTTTTCTCTATTATTTATTTTCATTAAATGAGTTTTTCCTTTTCAAAATGGATTTTCATCATTTTAATCTTTATTTTCATCATTTTTCTATTCATTATTCTTCCTTTTAAAATGACTTTTTACTGTTTATTTATTAATATTACTTTTCTCTATTATTTATTTTCATTAAATGAGTTTTTCCTTTTCAAGCTTTCCTTTCCAAGCTTTTTTTTTTTCCTTTTCAGCTTTCTTTTCAAGCTTTTTCCTTTTCAAGCTTTCCTTTATTTTCAAACTTTCCTTTCCTTAATTTTCCTTCTTAAAGCTGATTTTCATTTAAAAATTCGCCTTGTTTTTCCTCTTTCAAATCTCATTATTTTGCCTCTTTTAACCTGGCTTTTCTGACTTTAACATTTCCTTCTTTTTCCTCTTCAAAGCCGGCATTATTTCCATAGTTTAAAGCTTCGTTATTTCCAATTTTTTGATTAATTTCCCATTTTTTTTTGTTGGCAGAACCCCTGCGTGGGACGGGGCGAAGGGAGAGAGCGAGGTGGGAAAAACCAACCAAAAGAAAACTCCTGAGTAGCACAAACCAAAAAAAAAAAAAAAAAAAAAAGGGACAGAAGGAAAAACTCTACATGGACAAAACGGGATGCCACAGAAAATTGGGAATTCATTCCTAGAAATTTGAGGTGGAAGTGGCCGAGCCAGGCCCGAGATGAATTTGCTCACCTGGTGGGAGAGGGCATTAGCCTGCCTAGCTGTCATCTGCTGCTCATAATAGGAGTCCCCAAAAACACTGCCCAGCATGGAAGAATGCTGAAAACAAAACAGAGGCTTTATGGTGCAAAATCCCACACCCTTCCCACGGATCTCCCGGCACCGGCGGAGCTCCAGGGAATCCAGGGAATCCAGGGAATCCGTGGAGCGGGCGGCGAATCGGCCGGGAGCGCGCTCGTGCCGCGGGGATGGCGCAGAACCCCCCAGGCTTGCTCCCAGAGCACAGACAACACGGAAAACTGGGATTTATGGACACGGACACTGCGCTGGGAACACGGGGAGGGACGGAGGAACGGCGATTCCGGCTTTTTTGGGGGATTTTGAGTGGGAAACAAACCCCTCGCTGAGGCGGATGGGGCTGTTCTGGCTCCGGCTCTGCAGCCTCCAATGACAAAATTCCTGGTTTAAAGTCATCCCACGGGAGCTGCACAGCAGGAAGTGTAGGGGGAAGCCCAGTGAAGCATGGGATCAGCAGGAATTCCAGGAGGAATTCCTCAGCCTTGCTGATAAATTGATAAATTCTCCATAATTTACCAGTTATTCTAAAGGTGACCAATAATTTGAGGTCAGTGTTTTAACCCTGTCCCAAAAAATGACAAACACAAATCGGCAACATCATTCCTGATTTAAAACTCCCAAATTCTGACATTCCAGCTGAAAAAAATCCCGTTTACTGACAAAGGGAACATCTAAAAAAAGGCAACTTCCATGGAGCGATTGTCTCAGTCTTGGAAAAAGAAGTTTAATTGTTGGTTTATCTACATGTGAAAAGCAGAAGGCCACAAATTTGCTCCTTAAAAACCTAAGGAGCACAGGAAATTATGGAAAAGCTTAGGAAGAATCAGAACAGGCACGATTTTAGATACTCAAAAACCAACTCCACTGCCCCTCCACGAGGGGAGCACCAGGAAAGAAGCACCAAGAGATCCCTTAAAAAATCTTCCCACTTCCAGCCAGATCCCTTGGCTGTCACATTCCAGGGATGATTTTGGATAAATGTGGCATCAAGGGAGCAATTCCCAGCCCAAGATTCCGTGGGGGCAGCTGGAGCTGCTTCTCCAGAGCTCCTGGCTGAGCAGATCCCGTCTGATCCCAGAACTGCTCCGGCTGCGTGCGGGGATGCTTTGGATGCACTTGGAAAAGAGATTCTGGATTCACTTTCCTGGGCGTTCATGGCCTGTCACAGCCAGACCACACAACAACCATGACATCCCTGCTCCATGAGAGGGGAAAACCGGGAAACGGTTGGAATGGGAACCAGTTTTCCAATTTATCACCTGGTCATCAACACTGTGGAGGCTGCTGGATAATCCCTGGGAAGAGGGGATCAAACACCAGAGGGGATCAAACACCACAAGGGATCAAACACCACAAGAGCCACTGATAAGATCCTGATAAGAGGAAAAGCAAAGCTCTGCTTCCACCAATTTAAAGAAAAGTGTGGGATTTTTAACCACTGAGACCTGATTTGCTGCCCTGTCACACTTTGATCCAACTCCACATTATCCACCCTGCTCCATCTGTTATTCCTAAAAAAACTGGAGGCACAATCCAGAGCTCCCTCACAGCACTGGATCAGGAGCAGCCAAGCCCAACTCCGTGGTGGAAAACGATTCCCAGCCGGAGTGGCAGGAGCAGGCTCAGCACCGGGTGATCACAGGATCAAGCAGGTTGGAAAAAACTTCTGAGATCACTGAGTCCAGCCTAAATCCAGTCCAGCCTAAATCCAGTCCAGCCTATGGTTTATAACCACTTCTAAAGACAAATTTGAATTCTGGGATGGCACAGACTCGATGGGAAGCCAAGCCAGCACTAAAATCCAGTTGCTCTTCCAGAGTTCCAAAGAGGACTGAGGCGTTTTTTCCCTTTATCTCCTGTCATTTCATTCCACAGGAGTTTTCCAGAGTAGGACAAGCCCTCAAATCCTTGTGTTTCACTGAGCACTGTCCCCATCCCAAAAACACTGAGGAACATGAGAAATAATCAACAGGAGGGTGTTTGAACAAGTGTAGGTCAGTCCCAGCAAAACCCAGCCTGGATTTGTTCCTCATGTGAAGTGTGCTGGCTACTACAGCAGCAAGCACTGAAATTCCCAAAGGAAATGCACTGGAAATGTCATTACTTCACCCCTTTAGAGCCTTAGGGTAATTTAGCAACAACTGCAGGAAAAAACAAAGTGCAAACACCATCTCCAGAAACACTGGCCAGGCCTGTTTTGTCTTCTGGGGTTCCTGAAGTGACTGTGAGGAAAAACCAATCCCAAACCACAACGCCCTGGCTGGAATGATCCACCTGAAAATACCTACCACGTTCTCCAGGTCAGAGCCACTAAAGCAGGAATGTTTCTACCTCACTGGATGCCAGGTGTGAGAGCAGGAAAAGCCAAGGAGGCAGAGCCAAGGGGTGGAAGCCATGCAAACACAGAGCTGGGGGGGCAGCCAGAGCTTTTCCATCCCTGCTGGGCCAGGGAGGCCTTGGTGGGACACACAGAAACAGCTGGAACGTGGGAGCAAAGGGATTGGGAGAGGTGGGAGGGTGAGAAAGAACCTCTGGTGAAAGACACAAAGCAAAGGCCAGGATTAAAGACAGGCCCTCAGCACTTGGAGATGCTGCACAGGGGCTGGATCCCAATTCCATGGGGGAAAGGGGAGCACGTGGAGGCACCTGGCTGGTCACAGCCACTCCATCAGTGCCAGACTGTTCCACACTGGGAATGTTCTGCTGTTGGAAGGGGTCTGCCTTTGCTCTGGGCAGATTCAGGGGTCCTGCTGCCTGGGAGCTGCCCCATCATCATAACCAATCCCAGTTTTCCCTCCAAATTGGTTTTTCTTCCCCCACTGTTTCTCTCCACGTTTTATATTTGTGACCACCACCACTTCCAGCTTTTGGAACATTCCTGGAGGCAGCAAATCCACCTCAGTTTTAATTCCCTTCCTGGAAGGGAAGCAGCTGCTCTCAAGGAGCACCAACTGTTAAAGATTTCTGGGGGTATTCAAGAGGCCAAGACTACAGTGAGCAGAATTAATAAATCCTTTTCCTTCCTCTCAGAATTGTGGTGTCCCTCTTGATAAAAACCAAAACCTAAGGAAGATTTTTACAGGATAAAACCAGCAGGAAAAAATTATGGAGGGGTACTCTGGTACTTTGGACTGAGCAGTGGCAACAACTTTGGGGACAAAAACAAGACAGGGTCATTGAGAAGTCAAAGGGGAAGGAAAATCAACATAAAAATCAGATTTGGATGTGCTGCCCAGTGAGAACTGGGAGTTTGCAGCAAGCTCTGCTCTAGGGGACAGCCTTAGGGTAAGTGCTGGTTTTTGGGGCCACACAGAGCTCAGCAGAACTCACAGAAGCAGGCAGGTGAGAGGTTAAGGAGCAATTAAGCCAGGCTTAAGGAAATCCAGACAGTCCTGACACTGGATGTAGGGCTGAGCTTACCATGACCTGTCTAAGGAAGGAGCTTCTGCTTGGGAACCAGGAAAGGGCAGCACTGATTTAGAAAGGATCCTCCTTACAGCCTTCAACGTTCAGTGATGGGACAGAAAATGGATTTTCAGACCCTTCTGATGCTCTGGAAGAATTCCCTGCACCTCCTTTTTCCAGGTGAGATTCCACAGGGCAGCCAGCTGGAGCTCTTTCAGCAACATCAGCTGTTTGTGCACTGAAAATGCATTTTCTTACACTGGGGCACCCTCAAGGTCTGCTTGCTTTTCATTTCTTGCTGCTGGCAGGTAAAAATCCCCCTTCAGAGGATCACAAACCCTCCCGAGCTGTGATTTCCATACAGGACATGTGGATGTGTGAGGAATACACCCAGAGGAAGGAAAAGCAGCTGGCACGCAAGGGAGGGTGCTGGGAACCCATTCCTTGCCAGCCACAAGCTGCTCATTTTAAGAGCATTTTCTCCAGTGTTTTCTCACCCAGGGTGTGTTCCCGCATAAAAACACCATCCTGATGTCAATCAGTTTGGCCTCACATGGGATATTTAGTGCCTTAAAAGGGATCAAAGCTGCAGGAGTTTTCCTGCTGCAGAAAGCACTGAAATTCCCCTTTTTTCCTTCTCCCCTGCCCTCCCAACCTCACCCACGAGCTGGGAATCGAAAGGATTGTCCCTGGAGGTTCTGTCCACCACAGCAGTGTTCAAACAGCAGCTCTGCTCATTCCAAAAGGCCAATCTGAAAACCCCTGGAAGTTTGGATGGAGCCGCAGCCGAGATGGGACGTCGGTGACGCATGAGGCACACACGGAGTCACAGTGACACAACTATGGGGCAGTGATGGAGACTCAGCTCAAAACACACACGAGAAGCAAGGCCTGTGGAAGCACAGAGTCCCTTACTTGAGGGGAGCTGCCAGGAGAGAAGCCTTGATTGGAGACAGGAGAGGTGGGAGACTGGTTGGCCGGGGAGCCAGCATTACTGCGGTACTGCTGGAGTGAGGCCTACAAACAACACAGAGTTAAACACCACGGCACTGAGGGAAACTTGGAAAAGTACACACTCCCGGAGCCATGGAGCTGGGAGAAACCATCCTCTTCAGCTGTCCTGGCTGTGTGGGAAGAGAGGGTTTGCTGGGAATGATGGCCCAGAACAGGGAGAGCTCTGGGGCAGAGCGGCGGGGCCTGCCCAGGAGCGACTGGGAGCGTTTCCTCCCTGTTGTCACTTATTAAAAACAGCAAAAAAAAAATCAGGTCAGCCAAGGATTTAGGGCAAAGAAGTCTTGGAAGCTGGGAGTAATTTAAAAAAAAAAAAAGTCATTCATTCTTCAGTTCAACTGCCATCCCCACATCTGTGTTTCTTTTCTCCAATGGAAGAGCCTGGGTGTGTTATCAAGACTGAGGTGCAGGTGATAACACTGAGAACACCTGATCGATAATCCTGGTGTATAAACCTGTCAGCACACGGGCTGGGATCCCCCCAAACCCCACTGCACCCCAAAACATGGAGCACACACCATCTGGGAACTCACAGTGTGTTTTGCAGGTTTATATTTGAGACTTTTACTTTGTTCTCAGGTGTCTTGAGAAGTGTTTTCCAAGATTTAACTTTCGTTCCCGTCATAAAGAACCCTGATTTGGAATACATTAATAATATTAATGGTATTTAAATAATGTTGCACTAATTAACATAAAAGTAGCACAGCTCTTCTCATTTTACTTCCTTTAGAAATTAAGGGATGATTGAGGAGAACCTGCAATCCAGGGAATTTAATCAGCTTTGCAGGAGAACTCTGCACTGCCAATGTTTTTGACACCAAATTCTGCAAATCTCAAGAAAAATATCCCTTTTTGCTCTGCACTGCCACTTACACACTGCCAGCAGCCACCCCAACCACAAATAAATGTCAAATCTGCTTTACAAAACCTGGGGAGAAGTTGCCAGTGAGGCCATGACAGCTCCAATGGCTTTTTGATAAAGTGGCTTTAAATTTGTTTATTTAGGAATTACTTGAGTTGCTTTAAGAAGATAAGCACAGCAGCCTAAAAGTTAAGGTCATAAAGAGGTTTAGGATGAGGAAAGCAACACAGAAAGCAAAGGATGGAATCAGAATTGGCTGAACTGGTGCTGCAAGAGGATTAGAATCAAAACACTGGGATACATTTTGAGTGGGGCGGGATCCTTTCCACTGCTGGATTGTCCTTCCCTTTCCCCCTTCCAATCCTGGAAGGGAAGCAGCTGCTCTCAAGGAGCTTTTATTAGCACAAACTTAAAAATTTCATCCTCAATGGAGTAAAGATCAATAGAAATGATTTCCTCTCATTCCCAAACCCATTCCTGTCACTCCAGCACTGCCAGGACAACCAGGATCCTGCCTGGGGCAGAAGGAGCAGGAGGAGCTGTGACATCCCTCCCTCCCTGGCCTGTGATCCCTGATTTGGGATTTTCAGCTGCTGAGACAGAACATTTCACAACAGAAATGTTAAAACAAGCAGGAAAAGGGATCTGTCCAGAACTCCTCACTATATTATGGATACACTCCAATTCTTCTGGGCACTGGAGGCAGCCACAAATCCCATTTTGAAATTAAAAAATGCATGTTTTAAAACTCCTTAAAAATAAAATTCCTTAAAATAAAAGGGTTCTAAATAGACAAACTGCAGAAAACACCTGGTTCTCGACAGCTTTTGGAAAACACATTTTTCAAAGGGTATTTTTGTTGGAAAATGCTTGTTTAGTTGGATCCTTTCTCGAGGCTCTGTGAGCTCCCCCAGTCTGGATCACGACGTGCTGGGGGGACACTGAACACCCTGAAAATCTCCCAGGAAATGCTGATGTATTTAAGCTGGTCTAAACAAACCTGGGACAAAATTAAATGTCAATTTTCCCCGAGAAGGTGGATTCAACCAAAACCACCCTAGGTTTACTTCAGATTCCCTAAAACTCTTGTTACCACAGGGCTGCCCAGGCTGCTGCCCCCCCACCGCAGCGCACATTCCCAGGTTTTCCCAAGGAAAGCCGTTCCCAGACTCACCGAGTTGATGTCAATTCCCATGGAGGGCTGGCTCTGGCTGCCTGGAGGGGACTGGGGGATGGTGGAAGGTACCGTGACAGAGAGAGGGGGGAGCTGGGGGCCCCTCTGCAAGCCCGAGCTCTGCAGCAGAGGGGGGGTCTGGGGCAGGGAACTGGCCACTGGTGCCTGCTGCTGCTGCTGGGAGCTGGTCTGGGTGAAAAAGGGATACGGGGGAAGCTGCTGCTCCAGGGATAATGCATCCATAGCCACGGCCTGGGAAAGAAGGATCAGAATCACAGTCAGCCACGCTGGCAGGAAATTGCCCTTTGTGTTCAAGCACACTGAGTTTTACACCAAGTGAATGAAATAATCTCATTTTGCCTTTTAAAAATGGTATCTAAAGGGTCAGAGAGTCAAGAAGCTGCTCCAAGGGAAGATGTTCCTGCCCAAGGTCCCTTTAAGGTCCCTTCCAACCCAAACCATCCTGTGATTCTGTATTCCAAAAGATTCAGCATCACCTCCAGCGAACAATAAACCAGTATTTTAAAAGCCCAGTCTGATCTCAAGGTCAGCAATCACCAACCTGGGCAGCCACACAGCCACACCTACAAAATCAATTTAAAAAATTGAGTTTCTCTCATGAATTAGAGAAACGTCTTTCAAATTTCACACCTCACTTTGGGACAACACAAAGAAACGTGGCCTAAGAGATGAACAGTTCTAGAAAAGAGAAAGCAAGATCTGTCCCCTCCACAAACCTCTCCCTTTTTAAGGCTCTGACTGAAGAAGGGAATTACAGAACGAGGGACTTCATGGAATCCTGGAATGGCTGGGGTTGCAGGGACCTTCAAGCTCATCCTGCTCCAACCCCAAGACTTTCCACTATCCCAGGTTGCTCTAACCTGGCCTTGGACACTTCCAGGGATCCAGGGGCAGACACAGCTTCTCCGGGCAATCCATTCCACGGCCTCCCTACCCTCCCAGGGAAGAACTCCTCCCCAGTATCCCACCTAACCCTGCCCTCTGGCACTTTGAGCCAAACCTACAGAATAAGTAGATTAAAACAATGCAGCAATGATTAAAACATTGTCATTCCTCCAGGAATTCCTACCTGAGTGATGGGAGAGAGAGGGGACAGCGTGGGGGACATTTGCTGGGGCTGTGCTCGCCGGGAGTCTGCGCCCAAGGACAGGGGGCTGACAGAGGGCTGGCGGTGCTGGGACGGGGCTGGCGTCGTCGTCATTCCTGCTGGGAATAACAAACCACCTTCAGCAGGGGCACAGCAAGGGCCTGCTGCTATTTGTACCCAAGGTAATTCCCTAAACCACGAAAAACGAGGAGCTTTAAATGGACACCACTTCACATAAAGCGCTGGCGGCGCCTCGGCCGAGCGGGCGGGAGCTCGTTAGGTGATTTGTAATTAATTCTGTCAGGCTGAAGAGCATCAGGATGAGAGGAAGATCCCTGTGGTTTATCCTGGATCCCAACCAGGCACGGTTGGTCAGGTTTGTGCACAGCATGGCTTGGAATTGGAACAGGCAGAGCAGCCTCAGCAGTTCCAGACACCACAGGCACCGTCCTCGCACACCTGCACTCACCAAGCCCAGGACAGGCAGGTTCTGCTCTGTTTGTACAGGCTCAAGTCTGGGAACGAGATAACAGATCCTGGAACCAGCCTAATCAGGGGGCACTGCAGATATTAGAAAAGCAAACACCCCTTTAATGGAAAAAGCAGAAGAAAAACTGGTTCCGCAGGAAGAGCTCCGTTTTTAATGGCACACCAGGGCAGGAAATATCCATCGCACTCCCCAGAGCCACGGCCTAGCAGGGGGCAGGGATAAACAACTCAAATATTGTCATTTTGTTCAGATCAAGACAAAAATCTGGGAGTTTAGAAACCTCTCCTATTTTCTGCTTCACCCCAGAGGAACCGAGTCACCGTGGCAAGTGATTTCAGGACAATCGAGCGAGTGAGCTGTTCTCCTGGAGCTGCCAGAAAGCAGGAATTCACAGGAGCCTGTGAGCTCCCAGGCACTTGGCAAATGTTCAAGGCTTCCAGGCAGGCTGCCAGAGAGCCAGGAAGTCCGGGCTGCCAAGGAGCCAGCAGGCAAAGTGGCTCAACCCGTGCAGCCTCCAAAGGCAGCCCCGGCCGTGTTTGCAAATCCAACCTCGGCTCCCGGGATGTGCGAGGGACCCGACACCCTCAGAGCACAAACGTTCTGGGGATCTTCACCGGTGGTGGCTTCCCCACCTTCCCTCGGGGCGGCTGAGGCAGATCCTGTGACTCTGTGACATTCCTGGGCAGGGCACAAGGTTCAAAAGCTTTCCTTGAGGATCTCTGCTAAGGAGCGGCGAGGAAAGTTCGGGAAAATCGGTTTTTAAAGCTCCAAACGCTGACTGAGGCAGTGGTGAAACGATGGGATGGTCTCCAAAGAGAAGCAGGAATGCAATCAATGAGTGTATCTTGAATTTATTATGTCTATGATAGATCAGGGAATGTTTTCAAAGCAGTTACAGACTTACCAGTTTGGTTCAGTACCATTTATTTTGCTAATTATGGACACGGCAAAAAATGTGGAATCTTAACTCCCAATTTCTACCTGAGGGACAGCTCATCCCTGAAACTTTGGAGACCAAAAAACTCCTTTAAGGATGCTGAAAGCTGCTGCCTCTATCCTCAAATGGTTAAAAATCCTCTCCTTGCTTCTTCACCTGCTCAGTCACAACACGACACCAGCCTGAGCACAATCATTTCCTCTTCCCAATTTACGAGAGGATTTTGAAGAGGGAAAGGGAATCCTGCCCAACACAGGAAATATATTTGTATTTTTGGATTCAATGGCTCGTTTCTATTCTAGGAATCAACAGACTGCAACTGTCACTGACAATTAAAAAAAAAAAATCAACCCTTTTCACAATGATTTGAGTAGAAACCAGTGAAATTACTTTAAAATAACAATCAATAATTACAATATTAATCAATAACTGACTGGTGTTAGGCTATTTGCCTATAAAGTCCTGAAATTACCATCACTGTGAATGTTATAAATTGCCAACATGGCAAATAATGTTTGTTTGTGGGTTTTAAAAATCAAATTATCCACCTTGCCAAAGCCTAAAAAACCCCAACAAACACAACTCAGGTTCACTTGGTGTCGTTTCCCAAAGCCCTGAATATTCAGGAAGTTTTCAAAATTTAGGCCGTCAAGTTTTCAAAACCTGGCACACCTTGGAAAGGCTCCACATTATTCCTGATTGATCAAAAGGGAAGATTTGCTTCAGATGAAGCAAACAATGTTGCCTCTTCCAAAAGAATCCTCACACGGAAAGAAAATTCTAAGGAATTCTAATGGAATGGGAACAAAAGAGCTGCTGGAGATATTCCCATAACACAAGGGCTGCTGGGGTTCAGTGCAATGAATTCCAAGAGAGGAACTCCAATTTTATACATAAAAACAAAACAAAAAAAAAAATCAAAACAAATCCAAACCAAATCCACGAAAAGCAGATTTGGGCACCAAGAACGTGAGAGAAATGTCCTAAAAATAAATGCAGCTTCCTCACCTTTTTTTGTACATATAAAACCTGTTTAGAAAGGAAAGTCAAGCAGCAGTGAAGCACAACTCCCTCTCAGAAAGAACAAGAATATTCCATAGTTGGAATTCCCTGATTTTAGGTGACAGATCAGGCACCACGTGCAGGAGCACCTCAGTGCTGTGACCTCACCCTGACTGGCAGTGCTGATGCCCAGGTGAGTCAGGTTGGCAGCAAGATTCCCCGTGCTATTGGAGCTACTGAGGGCTGGGAATGTGGATTCCTCGGGATCCAAGGGCGTCGGGAGAGGGGAAGGGAAGTGGATGTTGGTCAGGTCTGGCAGGGAGCCTCCCGTGTTGTGCGTGGCAGGAATCAGGGCTGTAGTGTTCTCCTGGTCAGCTGATGGAAAGATGCTACACGAGGGAGAGAGAAGGGAGAAAAAAAGACACATTTCACTTGGAATTTCAGCCTGAGCAGAGATTTTTCAGATGTTTTTAACAAGAAAATTCCAGAAATAAGATATTTCTGATAAATATCGTGGCTTTGGTAAAGCTGAGATGCAGCAGCCACAGGGCCTCTCACAGAGGTTCTTGTTTTGCATCTTAGAGCAGCTCAAGGTTTTCCAGAAAACTCCAGAGCCAGAGGATATTCAATTGTCTTTCTTAGAGACCAAAATGTTCTCAAAAAAATTTCAAGATTGCTGAAAACTTACTTGATTCCTGGAACTTCACACGATTTAGGTCTCGATGACCCAGTCTAAAATAGAAAGGAAGAGTTTTAAAGGCAAGGATGCTGCTGGTGAATATTGCTGAGGAGAGATTTCAATTAATAAATGTAATTGAATACATTTCTGTGGAAGAGCTGTTCTATACAAGAGCTCTTAGGAAATATTTCTCCCTTTTTTTGCTTTATTGGCTCAACAAATCTCAAATTTAGAGTTTCTCCTGATTTAATCAAGCCTGTGCATTCATACACACACACATATAAAATTCTTTCTGATCTAATGGTTCTGATTTGTTTCTAAACACAGCATTTAATCAAGTAGTTTATGGCTGACAGTATTTAAAGTATTTCTTTAAATATGTTTGGAAAATAAAATCTCTACAATTTGAAATGTGCAATTCCCACCTTTTTAGTGTCCCAGCCTTGCTTAGAGAGGGTTTTGTCAGCATCAGAGGTGGCTTCTTCCATTCCAGGGACAGTCAGCAATAAAACTAAAAAAAAGGAGATCAAAAGGAATCATTAATAATCAATAAAATTCAGCTTCTCAGTGAGACATTTTCAGATTGGAAGTTCAACCATTTGAAAAATCTTATTAAGTTTCAATTATCAGTGAGTATGAAACAGTTTGCAGTCAGTTTAAAAAACCAAAAATACCAGAAACCAGATGAGACCGTATTTGTGATTAATGAATTAATTAATCAATGAGACATTATGAATTTAAAAAACCCACCTAAATACATTTTTAAAACTTCTGGCTTCAAATTTACTCTGCTTAGATGTAAATGGAGGAGTTTATTTGGGGCTTAGTTTTTATCTTTCGCATTTTGCACAAGTGATGCCCACCCTGTACATTTAATGGGCAGCCAAGAGGACAATTCCAGTGGGGAAAAATCCAATCCATCTTCCCTGGGATAGAGGAACACTCCCAAGCTGTTACTCCTCCATATTCCAAGGCCATTTCTTTGTTCTACCAAACAACTGCGAGGTGACAAAGGAACATCAAAAAAAGCCCACACAGAGGGATGAATCAACAGCAACATTTCACACCCGTGACTATAAATCCATGTTTCCGGAATGCTGGTTAAGGTGACCATTTTCCAAGGTGTTACAGCTCCGGGAGCACCTGGAAGAGCTGCAGTGCAGCAGGGATGTGTCCAAGGGTTGTGCTGTGTGTTCACCGATCCCTGGGTGCTTGTTCAAGGATTAAATGCAGGAGCTTTGCTCAGGATCAGAGAATCACTAGAGTTGGAAAAGACCTTTAGGATCATCAAATCCAAGAGTTTTTCCCGTTTTTCCCGAGCTGGAGCAGGCACAGGGCCCAGCAGAGGGCACCAGAACTGTGGGTGCCGGAGGCTGCTCCAGCTTGGAAGGGGGAATGTTCTCGGGATGTCTGGAAGTGCTGCCTCTGAGGGGATGTTCCCTGGGGGGTCTCCAGGCCAGAAAGAAAAACTGGATGAAGTCTTGGTGCTTCCCAACATCGTGGCCCTGGCTGAAATGCTGGGAACTCCACACTGGTCCAGGAGTTCCTCCAAAGCTCTGGGAGCACTGGGAATACTCAACGCCGGAGTCCCACCAGACCAGAGGATCTTCCCCAGGGAAAGGTCTGGGAATAACAGAATTTGGGGCTCAGGAAAATGTTGTCTCTCCGTTTTGGATCATCTTTTCTGGATTTCAGCACCCAGGAAGTGTCAGCACTCCTGTATTTTATAAAGACATGAAGCCCAATCCATGGGCACATCATTGTTATCAATATTTGTATCCATTTTTCTCTGTTTTACCTCTTTTCTGCTGCATGTCCTGGGACCCTCCTGAGAAGGATTCCTGCTGAGCTGGAGTCATGGTACTCTGGTGCAAGGCAGAATCAGAATTTGTCCTGAAAGAAAGCAAAACTCACAATATTTTTATTGCCAGCTTCTCTAAATAAAAGAATCTTGACCTCAGACAAATGCAACCAACTCAGTAAAACCTCAATCCTGTGCATTAAAACCCCAAAATCTATATATGGCACATACCAGGCACAGTTTCCTTGTGAAACAATCAATTTGCAGAACAAATTAGTTCCAAGTTTGGAGAGCAATTGTTTCAATAATGGGACTGAGGGGAATACAGGATAAATTGGTTGCCCTTGTTAGAAGAGAACTTTGTCTGCTTTGTTAAGATGGAAGCATGATCAAATAATGCCATTTTTAAGCTGTTTATCCACACTTTGGTTGTTGTGGTGTTTGAAAACAAGCATCCCTGTTTGGGAGGGAGGGAAAAGGAATGGTTCAGGATGCAGGGATGCTGTGGAGATGGGAATCTCCATGGCCAACACCTCTCGTGATGAACTCTGGGAGTAATTGGGCACCTCCAGTGTCAGGAGGAACAGGGAACTCCATGTTTCTTCCCACTGGGAACATTCCCAGTCCAGCCCAGTTTCTGCACCCACAGAAACATCCAAGTCTTCTACACCTCAACCATTCTGGGCTATGCCTGGGAACATCTGGCAAGATTTCAAAAGATGACACTTGCTGACACACCTCGATTTTGAAGAGGGTCATCCAAAATGAGCAAAACAGAGGAAAAAACTCCATTTGTGCACTCAGAAAGGCACAACAATTCCCGCGGGGAATGGCAAAGGCCTTGTTGCACCTGGGAGTGCTGCAGTGTCAGAGAACATCCCAAAAACAGCCCCAGGATGGAGGCACCCACCTTCTCCAGCTCGTGTCCGACGGAGGGGACAGGTACACGGTGCCGTAGGGGCAGCTGTCCACGTGATCCCAGGGTCAAGGACAACAACAGCACTTCCCAATTCAGCAGGAGGCCTGTTGGAAAGCTTTTCCTAAGAATAATTCCAATTACCCTGTCAGAAGCACTAAGCTCACAGGAGAAAAGCAGGCAGACTCTCTATGGGGAGCTTTAAAAGGACACTCAACTCAAGATATCGTCTGGATTGTTGTAATATTTGAGCAACAAGACAACCCCTCCTCCTTTTCCATGGATTTAACTCCTCCCTGAGTAGCCATTGTCCCTCCACTCCCCCTGCCACACATCCCCTTCAGCCCCATCAATCCAATCTGGTGGCCTGTTTGATTTGAAACCTGTCAGGAACCATCAGCCAATTCCTGTTCCCAAATGCCAAAGGGATGAATCAGCCTGCAATAAAATGCACCAAAACTGCAAAGGATTACCCTGGGTTGGGTTTACTCAGTTCTGAAGGGAACCTCCACTTCCCCAAGGCAGCCCTGACTGTTCACGGAATCCTGGAATGGGTTGGGTTGGAATGAGATGATCCATGCTGGAGGCCCCAGAGCTGGCAAATCTGCTGAGGGTGCAGCCAATCCCACTGTCCGTGGCACCATTAAACGTCCCCAAACTGACCCTGAGGACACCACTGACCACCAGTGTCCATTTGGACATCGAGCCATTGACCACAGCTCCGTGAGCACGGCCACCCAGCCAATTCCTGATCCACTGAGTGGGCCATCCATCAAATCCAGGCTGGCACAAGGATACCACGTGGGACAGTGCCAACGCACCAGTCCAGGGTGATGATGGCAGCAACCCCATCAGAGCAGGCCACCAAATTTATCAGCCCTGAGTGAAGCCCTGCTGGCTGCCACCAACCCACCCAAGGATGGCTCCGTGTGGATCATTATTCCCACAAAAAGCTACGGAAAGGAAAATGCTTATTTTACAAAGCAGGAGGTATTTACGGACTTGCTCAGAGCTCGGGAATAGCAGTGACTTGGAGCTGGGAAGCCAGGTGAGGAGGGGAGGAGAAGGGAGCTGTGAAAACCCCCAGCAGAGCGGCAGCTCAGTCTCCAGCACCAAAGGATATCTGTCTTCCATGCTTGTCCACGGAGAGGGGCCGGCGGTGGGGGGAGCCCAGGCGGTTCCTGTCCCTGTACACTCTGTCCACCAGCCCGTGGTGCCGCGTGGTCCTGCTCGTGTCCAGCCCCGACGACTGGAAAGGAGTCTGGGAGAGACACGGGAATCATCACCAGGGAAAGGCACACCCAGCCTGCCCACAACCTGCTCACACCCTGTGCAAGGCTGTGTTAGTCAGTCTATGGAACCAAACTCCAGAAAGATGCGGACACGTGTCATGGATGTTTCCTCCGACAACTTTTTGGGAAGCGCTGACCGAGGTTGACTCTTCCACAGGGGGACCATGCTGGAGCTGCCCTGCCCTGGATCAGCACTGCCCTCACACCTTGGCACCCCTAAATCCCCACGTGGCAGGAGCTGCCAGCTGCTGGCCACATGCCCTTGGTGCAGCATGCAGGATGCATCCAGGAGGAACATGCTGACATCCAGAGCCTGACTCCGAGGGCAGGAGATGCAGGAAGGAGATGCACGCTGGGCTCAACATTCCCCAGAACACTCTGCCTGCTCTCAGGGCTTCCTCTCACCCCTCCCTTCAGCAGAATTATTTTAAGGGGACACTGAGAGAATGAAAAGAAAAAGAAAAGCAGTTTCCTTCCTCCTCTGTCCAGAAAAAGTTACGGCATGTGATGTTTTGGAAGTGATTTTCAGCTCCTTCGGTGACCCCAGGTGGGCTGATCCCACCTGGACTCTTATCAGCACTGACATCCTGAGGGGTTCCTTATCAGCAGATGATTTCAGAGCACGAGGATGGCAGAGAAAGGACAGGGAAGATGAATTCCCAGGCAAAACTGGAAAACTCTTCCATTTTCCAAAGCCCTTCCCAGTGTATACCTGGGGGGGGACAAAGGAAGTACCAAAGGGTCAATCTCTGCTCGTATTCCAGCAGCAATAAATGGGTCTCCAGGGGGAAAAAAAACCTCCACAGTCTTCCACTCCTTGCCAATGTGAACAGCTTTGCTGAGTCCCTCAACACCATCTGTTTGGAAATCCAAAATTTCCTCCTCCATTCAGGTGCTGCACGTGGCAAATGCACTGTCCTGTCTGCCAAGCCATGAAACCATCTGGCTTCCACATTCATCCTTTTTTTTTTGTTGTTTTTCCTTTTCCAAGTGTCAGCTTTGGCTGTTGAAAAGATTCTTTCTAAAAAGCTTTACATTTCTTTTGAAAAGCTTTGTTTGCAGTGACTTTTCTAAGAGCCTTTCTACTATTTTAAACTTTTTATTCAGCAAATATTGGTCTCCTCACCCTCTCTGCACACACAGGCTGTGTTAATATAAATGGATGCAGAGAGGTTGTGGTGTTTGTTTTCTCATTTCAGGGCCAGCATTTTATATGCAGCAGAATATTTAAATAACAGGGGACTAGAAAGGAGCACAGGGACTTTTTACTGGACTCCCAACCCTTCAGATCAGGGTGTTTTGTGCTTCACTTCCTCACTTGTGTGACTTTCCTGTATGAAGACTGAGAAACCTCAAATAGAATCTCAATTTTAAGCACTTTCCATGAAAACATGGTGCTTTAACCTCTGCTGCAAACACTGAACAACAATCCCCACAGAGAAGGGGGAATATTCTTCATTCCAAAGCAACAAAAGGTCTCCGAACTCCTCCTTGCACTGTTGTTACAGCCAGTTAGCCCAAAAGGCAGCAAAATTTGCAAATACACGCTTGGAAGGTCAACAGGAAAAGCAATTTCCTATGTCAGTGGTGTTGCTAAAAAAGGAGCAGCCAGCCTGGAGCACAGGGAATGCAGACCTCACCTGGAATTCAAAAGGAAGTCAGTGCACAGGAGTAGAAAGACAAAAAGTTGAATGTAAAAATAGTGATTTCTTAGGTTTTCCCCTTTTTTGGGCACAACTTCCTTATTAAAAACACAACCAAAAGATCTCATTTGAGTGCAGCCGTGGCACAAGTAAACATGGAGCACGTCCCAGCACTGGAATACAGGTTACGGAGTGAGGAATTTTGGGACAATGCTGTTCTCTGGCTTTCCAGGAATGAAGATCCCAAGTGAATCCCTACCTTAGGGAAACAGAAAACACCTGAGAAAATGGGTATCAACCTCCAACAGGTCTGGCTTCTCTCAGCAAGCTTCCTATAAAATTGATTTTGGCCTGAACACCAGGACAATATCCCTTGATTAAAATTCCCCATCCCTGCATGGCATGAGGTATTTAATTATAGTTTAAAAAATGGATTAAAAAAAAAAAAAGGATTAAAATAAAAATAATAGATCTGAGCATCGATTTTATTTGGGAAAACATCCAAGGATTTGAGCCCAGAACCAAAACCCCCCCAAACCATTCCAAAAAAAAGTAGCTCAATACAGACAGGAAGGAAAAAGCTCAGTGCTCTCCAAGTGTCCTTTTAGGATTTACCAAGACTTAAGGAATAAACCCAAGCGAGGTGGATGAGGGGGGAAGGAGGGGTGGTACCTACTGACAGTTGGTATTTTGGTGCCTCCTGGTGCCAAGCAGGATTTGGGAATTCATTCTGCCCTTCCCCATGGAATTGAACATGCAGGCTGAGTGCACATGCTCAGATTGCTCAATAATCCACTGTGTGCATCCAATTCATCCCCAAGAAGAACTCAGAAAAGAATCACACCACAGCAAGTCCAGGGGGAGTCTGCACAGGAATGATTTGCATGTTCCAGACTGGGATGCACGGCCAAACCTGTATTTATGTGACAGCCCAGCACTCCAGAGGAGCTGGGAGGTGAATCAAATAAATACTGTGCATAGCAGAGCGGGTGTGCTGAAATACGTATCCACCTGGGCAAACAGGACCAGTCCTAAATACGTATTTGCACAAACCTAAATACTTGTTTACCAAAGAGACAGGAACTGCTCCAAAGGTTTCTGCCAGAGCTCCGTTGTGCTGTGGATCAAAGAACCAGAGATGCTCAGACACCAACGCTCTCAGCAGACGCGAGCGCCCGGGGTTTGCGGCATTTCGGGCGGGTTTTAGGTGAAAATTGGGGGAAACCTGGAAAGGATTCACCACTGAGATAAACACAAGGGGTTGTTGGGTCGGTTGGTATGGTTTGGTAGCTGTGGCAACAGCAATTGAGGGGTTTTTGGTGTTTCAGTGCGTGAAAAAAATGTATCAAACTTCGGAATTTAAGGAGAGTTTTGTTTCCGTAGCCTCCTCCAGTCATTCAGAAATGTTGGAATATTCACTTTCCAGCACTGTGTTAAGGTCAGGATTACAACAATCCAGGTAAAAACCACCAGGAATGGCCAACAAGCACAGAAATAATGAAATGCTATTGCCTGAAAGGAATTCTGAACTTCCTTAAGAAGAAAACTTTAAGAAAAGGGGACCGGACGTTGTGGAGCAGCACTGAAGGCTTCAATCCACTACAAAACCTCTGCACTATATTCCCCAAAGAATTCAAGATTAAAATACATTTTTGCTTCTCCTCTTGCACAAAATCCAAGCTTTTCACCTGCACAACTTCAGCTGTCTGCACCTATTTCAAAAGGCACTTAGAGGAGGTCAGCAATGGTTTCTCCATATTTATTAAGCAGCCTTCATTAGAAAACCACAAACTGCAAAATTTCCTTTTTACCACATCCTTGTGAGAGAAACTGTAACAGTTACTGCTCAAAAAGGGAAAATTTATGCAGAAATGTGAATTCTTTTGAGCACCCTAAAACAACTACCTACAGAAATCAGGAATTCCAAAGGATCCACTAAATAATCCTGTCCGTGGACAACATCCTCTGTCCAAAAATGCTTCAAACACAAAACATTCCCCTGAAACACTGATTTTCTGTTTATGGTGCATCATCTCTGGGGTCACAAAACCCAGCCAGCACATCCCTACATTTCCTTTTCTTCACCCAGCCCAAAAACAAGTGACTGTTCTGACATCACTTTGTGTCCCATTCCCCTTCCCCTCTCCCAAAATTACTCCCATGGAATATTCACACCACCATGGGGTACCTTCCTCCACACCCCAGCTCCCAGCACTTCCCACATCCCCTTCATTTGCTTCCATTCTGCTTTGAATTTACAGCATCTTCCCAAAATTGATCAGGAATTTGGTACTGAACAGAACCAACCCAACCCCCCCACCACCAATATTCCCTGATCAAGGAATTGCATCTCCCAGAATATTCTTGACCCAAAAACATCAAAACCAAGGAGAGGAGAAGCAACTTCTAACACAACATGTGCACATCCACACATCCCAATCCCATTCCAAAGGAGCAGGAGTTTTTAAACCAGGGTGCTGTGCTGAGGCCAAGGCACTGAGTCGTGGGACCTCAGGAGCTCCTGGGAGGATAAACCAGGAAGAGGCACGGAATTCATCACCAAAAGCCAGGGAACACCCTGTGAGCTCACCTGGAAGGGGAGATCCATGGCACTGTTCCCAATCTGGTTCACATTTGGCAGTGACCCACCGTAGTACTGGCCACGACTCTGTCCCAGTTGCAAATATTGGGTTTTCTGCAGCTGTAGCTGAAAGAAAAGAAGGAAGAAATTGTAATTTTAGCTGTTTTAACCATGACAACTTGACACCGTGATCACTGAGAATGGAAACCATGAAAAGGCATCAATCCAACTTCTATGACCTTCTCCACGAGTTTCTTGCAGCAGGAAAAGCCCTGGAAAAAGGGCAGAGCCAGGTTTCCAAAGAAAGGGCGGAGAGGTTTTTATAGGAAATCCCTTCAGCCAAAGAATAAAGAAAGCACCAAGAATTCCCTGCTGGACAGGTAAACATGGAAGTGAACAGCACGGTCTGCAAAGCTTCCCTGGATGCCAGGTGTGACTCCAGCTCCAAATGGCACCTCTCCACTAAAATATTCCAGGGTGTTTGCCCACAGTTGGAGACATTTCTGGTGCACAAGGAAGTGTGCAAGAGAGAGAATAGGTTCTTTTCTACTCAGTCTCATTGTCACGTTTTTCAGAAGACAAGAGTGGCTCAACGAGTAAAATCTGGTGATTTTTGATTCATCTTTTTGAGTGACCTTTCTCCATTTTGTAGGTCAGTAGGATCAATATTGAAAGTAATTCCTCATTCAATTCCACAGTGCTCCCACTCAGCACCCCCAGATTTAACACCTGCCTTACAAATCACCTGAACACAACCACCCTGCTCCCAGCCGTGCATCTTCCAAGGACTCCAGAAACTCCAGGTAAAGCAGGAAAGAGAGGAGCTTGCACAATTCCCCTCTCCTCCTCCCACGGAGGAGAGTGTGTTTTACACCTCACTCCGTGTCCACGGGCTGGGTTTGCACTCTGAAACTCAAGAACCTTCTCAGATTGGTGGCAAAGAATTGTTTGAAGACTCAGTGTTGAGCTCTTGGAGCAGGTGCAGGCCGGTTGCCAAGGTACTGCAGTGTGTACATCAACAAACCTGCTGCAGTTTCATTCAAACACATCCCGAACCCTTCGCCTCCCAACGCCTGCATTTTCAAGAGCAAAGTTTGGGAGAGCACAGGGAAAAAGCAGCATCTCCCAAACTGGATGTTTCCATGAGGTTTTTTGTCTTTACACTTTCCTTCCAAAGGCAGGATGGGGAGGAGTGGCTCTGCCTCCTCAGCTTCCCCACAGAGGCCTGGGGTTCAGCGGACGTTTCTGAAGGGAAGGAAGAGTTTGGGGCTCCTGTGGTGACACCGTGACCTGTGCTGGGTCCTTGGATGAAATGTGGGGTGCTCAGGGATGTTGAGGGTGCTCAGGGATTTTCAGGAATGCTGAGGGGCACTCAGGGATGCTCAAGGTGCTGACACCACACTGCCAGCTCCAAGACAGGACGGAGAGAAAGGGCCCAGCCTGTTTCTATCCTGCCAACACTTCAGGGTCTTTGTGGATCACAGAATTCCAGAATGGCTTGGGTTGGAGGGACCTTAAAGCCCATTCAGGGTCACCCCCTGTCATGGGCAGGGACACCTCCCACTATCCCAGGATGCTCCAAGCCTCGTCCAACCTGGCCTCGGACACTTCCAGGGATGGGGCTGCCACAGCTTCTCTGGGAATTCCATTCCAGGGCCTCCCCACCCTCACAGGGAAGAATATTATATTCAAATAGTCCCTGAATTCAAGATCACCCTGAGGACAAGAGCTCCCACATTTTCCTGACATTCAAACTATCCCAGAAAACTCCAACACCTTTTATCCACAGAATTTTCCCTAGAAGCCACCAATTTCCAACTACACACACAGTTAAAATCTTTATGCTTGAGCCAAGGGACCAAACTAATCCCTAACTTAGGAGATGACTCGTGGAGATGAAACCTCTCCATGGACCACAGAATCCCAGAATCAATTAGGTGGGAAAACAGTTCCAAGATCATCATGTTCAACCTTGGACAAGGTGCTCTCAACAACCTCAACTATTCGAACACACCACCAGTCACAAAGTGGCTGTTGGGTTTTTTTTTCTTAGCAAAAGGGCAGACAATCCCCTCAGGCTGAAGATTTAGAAAATATTCCCAGTGTTCCCTATCAAATGGCTCGGAAAGATCCCACCTAATGAGCAGGAAAGGCCCCCCCCCCCCCCCCCCCCGCTTTCTTTCGTGCAATTTTTTGCCACTCAATTCTAACCCAGTGCTCCTGAAGCAAGACATGAAATTAGAGAAACTCTGTGCTGGTATCACTTAATGAGTCACAGCCCCTCCAACTCGGAGCTGCAGAGCACAAAAAGCACAATATCAGAACTAGCTGTGCTTTTTCCCTGGCCCCTGCATATGTTTTTGTTGTTTAAAAAAAAAAGAAAGAAAAAAAAAAAAGGCTTCTTTGGGATTTGGGCCAAACACTGAAGTAAGTATTTCAACAGGTGTTGGTTTCCTTTAAAAAACCTACTCAAAACACCCAGGGAGGAGGGTGTTTTTTTAATATTTTGGCTTTTCTCAGGATATACCCACCTCAAAGCATCACAGAGCGAGGAGGTCACGACCATTTGTCTTTCTGCTGCACTTACCCATGGAAATGAGGAAACACGAGAGCTGGAGAAGGGAGCCTGTGAAATGGCTTTGCTGTATCATTAATTTTAGTAACGCTCCCTTCCATAAACACTTGGGGAGATCTGTGCCAAAAAGAAGAGAACTGATTGCTGCTTATTGCTCCCATCCATCACCACAGCAGCGTGGAGAGCTGGGGCTGCTCCCCTCCTCAGCCTCCTGCCTTTCAAGAGCGAGTGGCCCCCAGACTCCACATTTATTGGAGCCCATCAACAACTGCCACTTGCAATCTGGGAAGATCAAGTGGAAACAGAGCAGGACTTGTGTCCCGAGCGCCTCCGATTTCCAGTTTTTTAGCTGGAAAAAAAAAAGCTTGTTTAAATATTATAACCTTAGGGTCATTCCAACAGGAAATGGCGAGTAAAATCAGCTCAAGTTTTTCCTTCTCAGCAGAAAAGAAAAGGTGCAAATTTCTCTGTCGTGCTTGGAGGTACCTCAGGAGGCTCGAGTGGGCATGTGCACAAAGAAAAGCAGCACTGAAATCCCCAAATCCCAGAAAAATTTGGGTTGGAAGGGACCTTAAGTATTATTTAATTCCACCTCACACCTTCCACTGGACCATGTTGCTCCAACCTGGCCTTGGACATTTCCAGGGATGGGAAATCCACAATTTCCCTGGGCAATCTGTGCCAGGGCCTTCCCACCCCTTAGGAAAACAGACATTGGACTAAAAGGACATTTAATTTTCCTCTCCAAGCACCCTGTGAGGTGGATCAGGTACATTGCACAACTGAGGGTTGGGGATTAGGTTTTAAGAGGGGTTTGATTTTAAAAGAAAACAACAACAAAAATAAAGCCTTTTCTTAATAGAAAAATTCAGATTACTCTTAAAATGTTAACAAGTCTCATGCCAGCCGCAGTGTTATCTCCTGGGCTTGGATTCAATTAGTGCAACTTGGATTCTGGATGAATTTAGATAGGGAAGGATGATAAGGAATTACTTAGTGTTCACCAGATTTATTAATTTCAGGAACCACAAGAATTTAGTGACTCTTCATTCCAGCTTTTCCATCTCTGTATTATGTGGCCAAGAGCTCCTTGACAGTTGAAAATATTGCTAAATATTCCAGTTCTTTCCCAAGAAAGCTCTGGGTAAGGAAACAGCTTTTGCTTGTTAAACCACTTTATTTCTGCTTGGCCTTCTTGTTCAGAAGAAACATTTCCCAAACGACAGCTCCAAATGGAATCTGTAATTTTCCTTCCACCAACATTTCTCTTACTCAACTTTAGATCTTCATTTTTTTTCTTTAAAATCCAATTTAATCATCAAAAATCAAATCATTTATGTGAACATTTCTATGAACTACCTCAATTTTTCCACTTGGGTTAACAGTTGCTGGACACACAGCTGTGTTCGTAGGGAGAGATTCAAGCTAGACAATTAAAAAAAAAATAAATAAAGACAGAAACAAATCCCTAAATACAAATCCAGTTTTCCTACAGACTTTCTAAGTGTCCAAAATACGCAGATGGGAATCAAATGAAGCATTTATTAAAAGTTCAACACTTCAAGTTCTTGAAATTGTTCCCCACAAAAATTCTGAGCGAATTAAAAACTTGTGGGCAGAATTTTACTGGGAAGTTTGGCGATTTTGGCCAATTTGCCACTGTAAATCAACCAAAATCCACTACAAATGTCTCTTTTTAAATCCTTTTTTTTAAAACATGAAATTTGGACTCCCAAAACAGTAATAAAAGGGTGGAGTGTCCGTTTGATAAAACCCCAAGATATCTGATGACTACAGGAAGCAAAGATTTCATGATAACGACTCTTTTGCTGCCTCACAGTTTCCATCCTGAACTTTCTTAAAAATTTCAGGTTTTCCCTTTAAAAACCTTTCTCTTTAGCACCTTGAGCCTAAGAAGCAGCAAAACAAGTGCAGATTAAAATTAGGAAAGCATTATTAAAGCTTAATTGGGAATTAAATCCTGTTGGAAGGATTAACTGGAAGTTTGAGAGGCTGCATTAAAGGAAAATCTTGTTGTTCGAAGCAGTTCAAAGTTTGGGTGGACACGGCTGGAATTTCCCAGGAAAGTTTGCACCTGAAGCACCCAGAGGGAGATTTTGGGATTGAGCTCAGAAGTGGATTTTTGATGTTCCACCGGTAGGGCAGTGGGAGAAACTTCCCAGGCCGAGCTCTGCCTCTCCTGAGAGGAAGCAGAAGGCAAAAAGAGGCTCCCAAACTCATCTGGCTTTTTTCTCCACCACGGAATTAAACACCAAGTCAAACAAACTCTCAGGACAAGGCAGTTACTGGTGGAATCCCGAAGGAATTCTTTGCTTCAAAGGGAGATTTGTCCCCATTCACAATCCTGGTGTTGATAAGAAAAGCAAACAGAGTCTTAAACACAGAGAGTCGTTAACAGCAATTTAATGATTCACAGTGGCTGCTTTTAGATTTAGTGGCACTGCTGCCACGAGCTACAGATCACCTCATTAACCCTTAACTATTCCATTCGAAAAGTTCATTAAGTTGCTAAAAACTATCCAACCATTAGCTCTGGCCACCAAGAGTTTGGCTCCTCAAACCAACCCTTTTCTGTTCCTATTCCAAAGTCCACATTAAAAACTGAATTTTAAAAAGTCAGCACTTGCTACTCAATTTCTAAAATGAATACACGTTCAAATAACTGCTCGTTTATTAAACCACCCTCTATGAAAACTGTCTGGAATTTATTTAATTAAATGAGGAAGGAATCACAAATCAAGAAGAGAAAATCGCGGTAAGCCAAGGAAAAGCAAATTTCTGTGTTGGCCACAATTTCATTAATTACAGCAGCTGCCAGTCCCTCTCCACATCACCAGACCCAGACACAATTCATTAAAGAGATGAAAATTAAAATCAATAATGAGGAGACACAAAGTTATGAGCAGAGAACAAGTTTCAGGGGTAGAGGATTTGGTTTTAGATCCCAACCGAGCTCCCCTGAGCACAAAGGTGTCAAACTGTTCCCATCTCAGGGATCCTCCTGGAAAATGAGAATAATCCCACCAGAAGAATGTTGGAAAGATTGTTTTGGAACTGCTCACTCTCCTTCCCTGTGGGTTTAATTATCCCATCAGCAACCCAAAAGTGTGAGTGGTGCTCCAAGGCCTGGAGCATTCCAGGGAACAGAGGGGATAAATGAAGACAGTCCAGAGTTTCCCAGTCAGCCACCACCGTCCATGGGTCTCATGGATAAATGAATTAAAATGAATTAAAATATCCTTCTGCTCCCAGAGAGGAGATGGATGAAGATTGGAAAGACTTTTGGAATGCTTGACTTCTAATCTCTGTAATTCTTGAGTACAGCTGATAGGTAAATACTGATTGTTTTTACAGTTTTATCATGTTTTTGATAATTTATTGCAAATAATTAAAAATACTTCCATTATTTACATGTTACTGATAGAAATTCACCCACACTGTTATCTCATAGTTAAACAGGTGGCTGAAGAGATGGATTTGCAAGTTTAGCTTTTTATTTTAATTAAAACTTACTATTATGAAATCTAATCACATCAATACTTTCATCCCAGCAGGCACCTGCAGAACTCTGCAAATAACAGAGTTTATCTTCAATCCAGAAAATGCCCTGATAAATGGGGGGAACGAAACTTTATGGTGCAAACCCACACGTTTTAAATTGTCTTTCAGAGCACCTGATGCACCTCTGCCCCACACAGCAAGAAAAAGGTGTGGTAAGAGGAAACTAGAGCTCCAATTCTCTGATAAAACACACGGATTCGCTAGGAAAGGGCTTGAGACAGAGGCAGATAAAAATCATCAGGAATTCCAGCGAGGTGAGCAGCCTGCTGTCAGCTAAGAGATACAAAAGGGGACTCTCCAAGCCTCTTCCTCTCCCAACACTCTGGGAGTGCCACTGGCCCTTTCTTTTGGAATAATCAGCCTTTCATGGCAACAGGGAAGAGTGAACGCGGCCCAGGGAGCAATGCTGGGATCCAAAGAGCACATCCAGCTCCTGCACACTTCCCAGCTCATGGAGACAGAGCTCAACAGCCTCATTTCTCAGGGATAAGGCAGAGAGAACCCCTTGCATTCATTCCTCTCTCATTTGGGCTGTCACACTCAGGAAGAAAGGCCATCAAGCCAGATTTCTAAAGTAACTTATTTCCTGCAGTTTCAAGTGCTGCTCCAAGAGCAGCAGAGGATCCAAAAGCACAGCTGTTCCTCCCAGGAAGAGGGGTAAAGGAAATGAAGGCTGAAGTTTAGAGGAAAGGTATAATCCACAGTGATAGCAGCTGCTCTGCCTGGCTCACTTGGGATTTCAAATATTCCAGCAGCAGCTTGTAAGAAAATGTTTTGCAAGAGTTGTGGGGTTTTTGAATTTGGAGTGTGTTTTTCTTTTCATACAAGTGAAGATTTGAAGGCTGGCTACGGCCAGAGGAGCGTGGACAAGCCCAGCAAAAGTTTTCCTTGTTGCCTCAGCCAATCCTTTCTGGCCTCCTCAGGCTCTTGGTGTCCTGGAGCAACAGATATTGCAGGGAAAGGGCCAACCAAGCCAAAACAGGAAGCCAAATGTCTACTAGAAACGAAGTGAAAATTACCCCGAAAAAATCCAGCCATATGGCATGAACTGGATGTGAACCCAGGCTTCCAGAAGTGCTACATCATTGTTTACTCCTCCATCACCACAACTGTCATTCCAGTCACTTTTAAGTATTTGTTCCATTATCCCATCGCCCTGTCAGGACACAAACAGAACTCTCAGGCCAACCAAAGGCAGCCAGTAAGAACAAAAATTCAGGAAAAGGCCAAAAAAAGAGCATTTTTGCTGGGTTTTTTTTTTTTTTTTTTTTTAAGGGAAGGAAGCTGTTGTAATATATTGGAATTTAGCAGCCACAAAAGAGCAACAGTTTTGCTTGTGCCACATTGAAACACTTCACAACCAACTCGTTCCTCAGAGCAGAGCTGCAAACAAGGCCAGCCTTGATTTTCAAGGATTTTGATTTTCACCAGGATGCTACAGCACGCTACCAAATACCCTGCTCGAGGACTCGAGGTTTTCCCAATGTGCTAAAACACCCAAATTTTCTCAAAAACTTCAAAAACAGGAGGTGACGTCTTCAAGGACCTGAAGCAAAGGATCGTGCTGCAGCCTGGGAGTGTCCCAGCTCACACCAGCTCAGCACAGAGCGAGGGGGAAGCAATTTCCTCCTGTTCCATCACACAGCCAGAGCTTGGAATGAAACAGGAGCTCTCTCCACATGCCATGAAAAAACAAACTGGGATTTGGACGGAGGTGTTTTCATCATTAGAGTAATGAAAACTGCCAGTCACAGGGAAGGGCACAGTAAGGCAGCTGACTTAAGACTTTATAAATCTGATTATTTTTAAGGTTACCTGATAGCATTTGCTTCTATCCTGCACTTCCAGTCGCTTACCAGGAAAATCCTGAGGTCTCAAAGGCTGGAACACCTGCAGGAGGCCCCTGCAGCTGCTTAAAAGCCTCTACAAAATGAAGGCAGAACTGAATATTCTGTGCTTTGACAAGGAGGAAGGAGATGATGGAATAAGTTCTTATCTCCAGTCTCTATGATAATCCAAAGGAAGGCATTCCCACCCTTTGGATTTGGGACTAAAACCATGTCATTTTTGCAGGTAACGTGTGCATGGAGCAGAAAATTGGGATGCAAGGATCACTGTCCCTCTGTTGGCACCAAACCTTGGTCACTTGAGTGACTCGTGGAGCAGAGAACAGGAGAAAAAGCAAACCCAAAAAGCAGAGACACAGCTGAGGTGCAACACTACAAACAAACCTAAAATAAACTTAGCACAGAATAGGCTGAGTTAGGAGGGATCCACCAGGATCAACCTAAAATAAACTTAGCACAGAACAGGCCAAGTTAGAAAGGATCTCCCATCAAGATACACCTAAAATAAACTTATTACAGAACAGGCTGAGTTAGAAGGGATCCATCAGGAACAACATAAAATAAACTTATCACAGAACAGGCTGAGTTAGAAGGGACCCACCAGGATCAATCTAAAACAAACTTATTACAGAACAGGCTGAGTTAGAAGGGACCCACCAGGATCAATCTAAAACAAACTTATCACAGAACAGGCTGAGTTAGACGGGACCCATCAGCATCATCAAGTCCAACTCCTGGCCCTGCACAGACACCCCAAGAATCCCAAATCCCAACTGTAATACAAANACAGGCTGAGCGGGACCCATCAGCATCATCAAGTCCAACTCCTGGCCCTGCACAGACACCCCAAGAATCCCAAATCCCAACTGCAATACAAATAATCCTTTGCTCAAAGCATTAGAGTCCAGTCCAATAAATTTCATTCATAAGAGCTGAGATATTATTGATCAGCAAAGCCTGGGCAGGGATCATCTGAGCCCCGGCCAAGCCGCGAGCGCTGCACTTTTAGCACTCCAAGAGAGCCAATTATTACTCATGAGTTCATGTTTTCTTCACCTTCCTGTTGAAGAGATTATTTAAGACCTCAAATCACTTAACTGGATTGTTTTGTCCTGTTATGAGTCATCTACAAATTCCAAGGCCCCATTAGATTCTCCTTCAGGAGCTGCAAGCAACTCCCCAGATGGCCTGAGCTATAAAACCGTGAGGAAGCGGGGCTGTAAAAATGACACAGGCTCGGGCCTCTCCCCCCAGATGGCTCCTCCAATTCATGTGAAAGTGGAGAGATCTCACACCCCAACACTATTTAACTCCCCCCCACAAATCCACAGTGTACTCAAATCCAAGCTCTTTTTCCTTGTGAGCCCAAAGAAAACAAATCAGGAAGAAGAGAGGAGAGGGAAGGAGGTAACTGCATTTAATGCTGTGATTATTTTTATTATTTCTTTCTGGTTTATTGATTTTCTGGTTTATTCTGAACAGTGGCACTTCTTTACACACTACCTGCATTTAACTTTTTCCCAAAGTGAATTAATATGAACCATTTGGGGGTCGAGGGCAAAGAATCAGTAAGAAAACACCTTGCAAAATTTGAATAAATAAATAAAGCAATAATAATAAAGAATAAAATTTAACGCACAGGCTGCGACTCTGTGTTTAAAAACACTTTGCTATTTCTGGTGAACAAAGGTTTACTGTTTAAAACTTAACAGTCACAACTGAGTAGCAAGTAAAAACAGGATACAGCAAACTGGAGACTTAAAATAGTGACTATTCTTCCGAGTTGTGCTCTATCGCCGGGCAGGGAGCCAAGCAAAGCTACAACAGGCACCAAACCTGATTTCACTGCTTTGAAAAACAAACCCCAGCCCGTGGCAGCTCAGCAAGTGCCACCCTGCTCCTCTGCAAGGCTTTCAGCACGAGGGAGGCGTGGATGCTGCTGATAATTCAATATAATGCAGCAGAGAGGGCTCGTACTTCAAGCTCATTTATTATTTGATATCCAGAAGGCAAAGAATTCTCTTTGCTATATTTAGATGGAGCACAACACTCTCCAAATCTGTTTATTTTGGTGATCATTATTAGCTAACAATGTATTCTTAAAGAAAATATTCCTTTGGAGCAGGCAATGCGTCTGTTTGCTGGATGATGGAGAAGGGCAGGAAACAATTGTCCAGCTTTAATAAAAAGTTCCTAAACCATCCCCATTCCTCCTATTGAAATGCCTCAGAAAAGCTGAAATAAAAGCAGAGATGCCCTCATTAAGTAAGATAAAAATAGCTTTTATGTTCCATTTTTTATTTTTAGCTAAAGAATGAAAATTCAGTTATGTAACCCTACAAGTTTCGTAAATTAGGAGCCAAGCAGGGCATGTTTGGGGTTTATTCCTGATCAGGGGCACCTAACTCTGCCCTGAGCTACAGGAAATTGTTTGTAGCTTTAAAGATGAGGCATCAGACAATTCTTCAGCTATCAAAAATATCAAAAAGCCCATGAGAGTCCAAATTCTTCGAATGCAAAAGGCTCCCTCAGCACAATCACCTCCCTGCACAAGAGGAAAATCTAATTACAAGGAGAAGGCCAATCAGACATTTGAATCTGAGCTGGCTGGTGGAAACCTGTGCAATATTTAAGATACTCAATAAATATTCAATAAGATATTATATATCCCACTTCCCTTGCCAGGGAAGGGTCACAATTAAAAGCCAGGAACAAGGAAAATCCTTGTCCACTGCAGGTCCAGTCAGAGCGTGGACAAACCCAGGAACACCACTGCAACCAGTGGCTGCTGACTGGATGCCAGGAGTACAACCTACACTTACACTCTGCAAGGAATAAAAAGGTGAGAAGTCAATATATGAAACAACCCCTGTCTTCCCTTCTCCCACTGAGGTTTTTTATTCCTTTAATCCAGCTTACAGATGTTGAAATACCACTCTGAGACTGCAGAGCTAGGAAAAATCTGCTGCACAGCTTCAAGTGCTGCTTCTCCAACAGGTCTGAAGAGGCCCCATCCTGTCACCAAGAACTGATCCTCTCTCTGAGGTGGGAGCTATCACCATCTGCCTGGAAATTCATCTATTTTGGAATATCAACTCCAATTCCCTCCCCTTTGAGACTTCGGCCATCCAAGGAAAATAATATTCACATAAATAGTAATAGCTGGGTATCAAAATTAATTGCAAATTCATCTGACAGAACTGCAGTCTGTCGTTAACACATCTGACTACTCTGTAGTGGTAAGTAAGCACAGTAAAAGCACCAGGGAGGGAAAGCACAGAGGAGATTTCCCCAATCATCAGGAAAAGCGATAGACCAGGCGAGATAGTAAAAGACACTTGGAGAAAATCTGCCTGTAAAACAGAGCCTTTTAGACAAGGATTGTGAAGTGCTGTGGAATTATCAGTGCAGCCTCAGCTGCATCCCTTCAGCCTCCTCCACTGCACTATCGAAGGCCTGTTTTTGGTGGGTGTGTGGTGTTGTTGTTGTTTTATTGCAAAGGATTGTTCTGGTACAAGGGGAAGAATTTTCAGTTCCCGAGAAATAATTTGCAAAACAAGACTATTATCAACACTCGGGTAGAACTTTATAATTTATAAAGTCCCAATGAGATCATGCCAAAAAAACATCCCCAGCTGATAAATATGGACTTTTGCAATGCTCACTTGGCTCAACAAGCACCAGTGGAGATCCTCATGGAGATCTCATTCCTGGATATCCCTTCCAACAGCACAAAGGCAAATCACTTCAAACAAATCAAAGCAACATTTTCAATATTAACTCCTAGGCACTATCAGAGATACTGATGTTGGCTAATGAGTTAATAAAGACTCACACGTCCAGCTGCCACCTCAAGTTCACAGAATCCCAGGATGGTTTGGGTTGGAAGGGACCTTAAAGCCCATCCAGTTCCACTCCCTGTCACGACCAGGGACACCTCCCACCATCCCAGGGTGCTCCAAGCCCCATCCAAGCTGGCCTTGGACACCTCCAGGGATGGGGCTTTAAAGCCCTTGGGACCCGATTTGTTTAACAAAATGTGAGGAGCTGAGATCAAAAGAAAAAAATGGGAAGCAGCACCGAAGTCACAGCTGGTCACTGCCACAAAATGAAGCCTGTCTGGTCCCAAAAAATCTACCAGATTTTGAGTCTGCTGCTCTTCACTCACCCCAACCCCTCAACAACCACAGACCCTCGACTACACAGCACAGCTACAAAAACACCAGGCTAAAATTCCACCCATCACAACCAGGAATGTTACTTTAAAACAGAAAAGCTTATTTGTTTGGTTTGGTTTTTTTTTTTATGGTCCTTTTTTTTTCCTTTAAAATTTTTTTTCTTTTTTTTTTAAAGATACAGTCTTACATTTGCTGAGAAGTGCCCTGAAGTCTTACTTGAGTTTCAGATCCTGCATTAGGCACAAAAATATTGATGCCAGGCTGGAACAGACCATTAGGGAGTGATGGATGCTTGGAGTCATTGACCAAACCACCCTTATATTGCTCAAGAAAATGTTCCTTTGCAATTACAGATGGATAATGGAGAACACAGATAAATATTTAAGCTTGAAGACATTTTGGTTAAATCTCTATTGATCATTTTTGAGGTGACGTCTGCTTTTTGCCAAATTAGTATTTGATTATCACTACAATGGAATTGCTCGGTAACACTCAATAATTTCACTGAAGCCCAGAACCCCAAACTGGTTTGGGTTGGAAGGGACCTTAAAATCATCTTATTCCTTAGGCAGGGACACCTTCCACTATCCCAGGTTGCTCCAAGCCCTGTCCAACCTGGCCTTGGACTTTTCCAAGCATGGGAAATCCACAACTTCTCCGGGCAACCTGTGCCAGGGCCTCCCCATCCTGATAGGGAAGAATTTCTTACAGAAAACTTAAACACCTGGTCAGAGCAGGAAATCTCCCGGGTTAAAGCTCACCCCCAAACCCCCAAACCCATGGGTTTGATTTAACCTGGTCAATCCCTGCTGCAGCCACCACGTGGCTGTGCTGGAGCAAAGGCAGTGCTGGACACAGGAGTGGAATCTCCCACTGAAATGTGCACAATTCTGCTGTCTCAGCACAGTCAGGGCCTTGATATTCCTAAAGTGCAGTGAGTGCTTCCTAACCAAAATCAATGGCACTGATAAATCGATTCTCAAATTGAGAACAAACTGTTAGTGAGAGAAGTAGGGGTTTGATGAGTAAGAGCTTGAAAGAAACGTTGTTTCCAAACCAGCACGGGTAAGCCAAGATGGTTACAAAAAGAAAAATGCAGTTTAGGTGGTTAAAAAAACAGCTAAAAAGCAATCTGATTAAGAAACCCAACTAGAGGTAAAAATGGTTTCCAAAAATGGTTTCCAACCCCACATCCTCACGCAACCACGTTTTGGGCTTTCCAGGCCTTGGGGGTTTCCCCCTCCTTTTCCTCTGCGCTGTGAAGAACAGCTCTTTTTCCATTCCATCTCACAGGTCCTAAAGATAGTTTGCCCTCAGGCCACATTGCTACTAAAATCATTTTTCAATACTAAATATTCTTGCGAACTACTCTGAGGCACAACTCCTGTGGCATTTGTGGTGTGACGCCTGACTCACACAGATCCTCGCTCACCTCTGTGCTGCCAAAACCAGCACAGAACTCAGGTGAACACAGCACCAACCCCTCCTGTCCCCTGAGGGCTTCGTCACATCTGGAACTTCTCCAGGAGGTTTGCGGCTCCTCCAGTCACAGCTGGAACTCAAAGACATCAGCACTCCAAATTTCAATTTCTGACTAGAAAAGCAAGAAAATCAGCACCCAGACCTAACACCTTTCAGGTCGGTGACCACAGGCCCAGCCCATCTCTGCATGAACATCTTTGCAGCTCCTTTTGAGGGAAAACCCCAAAGAAGGGGAAGAACTGACTGTACATCACCTTGAGAACGAATCCTCTTACTAAATGAGCACTTTCTATAAATGCAAATTACTCCACAGTGCTGATGCTAAATAAAACTGAAATCAGCACCCGGAGCTGAGTTCCACACGTTCACCCTGAGAATTCCAACGAAACACCCAAATTGTAGCAGTTGTACAATTGAGTCTCACGTGCTCCCAGATCCTTCACAGCTTTGCTACATCACGAACACGACACATTTGGCCGCTGCACACAGAAAGACTTTGTCCAAAGCTGCAGCAAGCAGCTGCACTGCGTGGGAGTGATGGGACAATCATTAAAAAAGTCATTGTCTCCTTAAAAGAAAAAAAAAAACCCCACAACAAAACCTGACTGGGTTTCTCAGAAGAAACCTTACCCTGCTCACTCAAGTGAGTTTCCCAGGACGGCACCGGCTCCGTGTTTACCTTGGACAGCTCAGCTGAGCTGAGGAAAGCCAAGGGTTGCACAAGAACAGAGATTCTTTGTGCCCTGGGCAGGTCACCTCTGCCTTTCACTCTCCTGAGTCACAAACATTCTTTCAAAGAACTCAGGGCACTGCACGGCCCACGTTCAGTGTTGCTGCTCCCCCAGTCCGTGCTTGGCAAAGGGTGGGTGGTGCTGCTGGTGGCACCTGGAGCATCTCTGGGGGCCCAAAACTCCCTGCTTTGGTGCAGGGTCCTGCTGCAGTGCTGACGGGACGTCAACAAAGCCACAGCGCAAGAGGAAACGGCCTCAAGGAGGAATTTCTCTATGGAAGGGGCTGGAGTCCCCAGCCCTGGAGGTGTCCAAGGAAGGACTGGATGTGGTGGCAAGCGGGGAGCAATCACAGGTTGGATTCAATGGCCTTGGAGGGCTTTTCCACCCTCAGTGATCCTGGGATTCATCAGAGATATTTGAGGATGACACAGATGAAGCCTGGATCACCTATTTCTGGGAAATGTGCAAACTCGGGGTGCAACCTTTGTATTCGGGGAAGTTAACACAGAAAAAATACTGTCTAGAGCTTGACAGATGAGCATCTGTGTTGGGAGAGAAGCTCACCATTAACTTGAACTTGAACTGCCAGCTGAAGGGATCAATCTCTGTGCTAGGAGGGCTCAGCCCTGGTTTTGACGCATTTCTTTAATATCCCTCAGACATTCAAAAACACTCTCACATCATTAGGAATTTCTTTTGGATCAAATTATTTCATAAAAACCTGCTGAAGACATTGGGAACCACCGAGGCTCTGTATCATCACCATCGTCATCGTTAGTGTTTCTCATTTTTAAAAGCAGATTAGCATTCCTGATTTAACTAAGCTTTTAAATACTGGTTTGCATATTATCTATACCCAGTGATGAGCTGGGGATGTACAAAGAGACATTTTGATCTCTTCCACAGCCAAAAGGAACCAGAAAACCCCTGACTGTGTCATATATAAATATAAATTTTGTGGCAGAGGGATGCGTGTGTTCTTTACACACAAACTATGGGATTTGACTTTATTTTTATTTAATTCTACTTTGGTCAAATGGCCATCTATGCCATTACAACACACTCCACTTGACAAAATTAAACTAAAACAGAATTTTGGATTAGAATTACTCAGGTTTAAGATATCAACACTGACTTTTTACTTCACATAGTTTTCAAGAACTCACAAAAGCCACACAGAACTTCAGGTAACACCTAAAAATACACAACAAAAGGGTGCTGGAATTGTGAACAATGTTTCCAAACATCACCGCTAACCTGGTTTTAATTCCCTGCTTTTGTTCCAGAGCAGGTGGGGCTGGGACACAGCACCCACTGGCAGGTTTTTGGAGTTTGGGGGAGTCTTTTTTGTTCCCAAGGTAAGACTGCAAGGCCCATCAGAGGGAGCTCAAACACAGCTCGGGCTGAAAGCCCTCAAAATTAAATGACTTTAACTATGGATATTAACAAAAAGCAATCCTGGAAACCTGAGAAAATCTCCAGCAGAACAAAAACCACCCTTAAAATGCAGGTCACAAATTGTCTTGAAAAATCTTACATTTTTTATCATTTCAGGAGTCACACGTTGAAGAGCTCAGCACCGTCTGCGTTAGGTGCACGTTAATGTTTTGTTAATTACAATTTTAAAGAGCAGCAACAGCCTTAGATGAGTAAATAGATCCATCAAAGCATCCCTGGGCTGAGATACACCAGGAATTGAGAGAAGGCCTTGGTAAACAACCCCAGAAATCAGCGCAGTCCTGAAATTCCAAGCTTCACATAAAAAAGAAAGGAGCAGAGCCACAAACAAAATACAGGAGTCAATGTCACAGAGGAAAAAAAACAACTCCCCCTCTCCTCTTCTCTCCTCACCCACTTTGTTACTATGGGACTGGCAGAAAGCTCTGGATTATAAACACCAAGGTCCCACTCACAAGACAATTAAGCAGCTCCAGAGCTTCCATCGACCACCCACCTCCGCGGCTCTGCGCAAGGTCTGCGCCTCCCAGCAGAGCTGAAATGCCAAAAATTCCATGTGCCAGCTGAAAAACAGGACTTTGGTGCTCCAGAGAACAGGGAAACCCTCTGGAAAACAAAGCTGTTTCTCTTTCAAATTTTTTTTTTTTTGGGGGGTGAGGGCAATAAAGGAGGAGTTGATGTCACATTGATTTGTCCAGGGTAGGAAAGATGGATCAAAACTTAAAAATCCCACAGCAGAAATAGGTGGAAGATGACCAAGACAAAAAGAAGGCTCAGAAACAGCGTGTGCAGGCACAAGAAATGGAGGAACAGTGAATTTCTGCCTCTGCTCTGACCAGTAACCAACAATAAAACAGACAAGATGGTAAACATTGCAAAAAGACAATTACTAATAATGAAAAGGCAACAGAAATGTTGGGCCGCTTCCACCGACTGAGTAAGGCGTTTTCAAACTGACAGCAACGTGCTGGGTGCCAAATGAAAATGAGAGCAAACAGCAAAGTTGTGCTTAACCCCTTTTTGCTTTTATGCAGCATTTTAAATCCAGATGAAATCATGGAATTTGAAAGAAGAAGTCTACAAAGGAGACATTTTACTCAGCTCTTTGGTCAGTGTTTCCATCACTTCAGTACCCAGAATCCTCAGAAAAGTTATTCAACTCGGGTTTTCTTTCCTCAAAACCAGGTTCTTGAAAGTGTGATGGGTTTGCAAGCGTAAAACCTGGGGTAGGAGCACTCAAATTTGGGAGAAACTGAAGTGGGATTCAGAAGAAAGTGAATTCAGATTCTGAATTATCTTGCAGAAGGTGAATGCTGCATGTGTGAGTTAACTGAAGGACAACCTGTAACTGCAGATTCCAAGCACTCCCTCAGGAACACCCAGCCCTGGAGTGGCAGCAAGGACTGACCACTCAGGGCAAAATCCCGGGATACTGAGGCACACAGGTGTGCTGGGATGTGAGAAACAAGTTAACTCCAGTGACTACAAACATCAAATTCTCCTCACTCTAGTCCCAACTAACTCCAACAGGAACTCCAAGAGCATCCAACATCCAGGTGAGCGTGAGCAGAGCTCTGGCCTCACACCTTCCCAGGCAGCAGCTGACAGAGGTAGCTGCCTTTCCTTTACATCCAACCAGCAGCACCACCAATTCAAAACAAATATTTACCCTCTCCTGACACAGAGGAATAAAAGGAAACGTTTTCCTGCAAATCCAACTCTGGGTTCTCTTGCTCCTGCAAGGCTTCAGTCGCAAACAGGATCGTAAATTTTCTTTCAGCAATTAAAAACAAAACACTGACACAAGCAGGTGAGACAAGAGCAGGACAACAGCTCTGACATCCCTGAATCTGGACCAGAAAAGGCATCTCGTGCCCGGAAAGCGCATTCGTTATGCCGGGAATTTCTGCTGATGGGCTTTGCATTTGCAGACATCACCAGCCAGGGAGGCTTTGGAAGTGCAGCAATTTGCACCTACGACAACTGGAGTGTAAGGGGAACAACACCAGCGACACCCGAGTCCGGCAGCTCCCGCCCGTGGTTGCTCCGTGCCCACACCCGGAGCAGCGGGGGATGCTCCGGGGGGCTCTCAGGGAAGCGCTCCGTGGGCAGGGGGTGCAGGGCCGGGACCCCCGCCCCAATCTGGGTCTGTCCCGAGGTGAGGAACCAGGAGCTCACCTCAGACTCCAGTGAAGCAAGCAGGGCACCTGCTCGGAGCTGCGAGCCCACCTCACACCCCGGCCTGTCCCGGCATGGGGAGGTGGGGAACGCTCCACACGAGGCTGAAGGAAGCAGGATTTCCCTCAGACCCGGGACTGTCCCGGGATGAGGGACAGGGCCCCCCTCAGACCGGAGTGATGGAACCAAGACCTCCTCGGACTCCGCTGAAGGAACTGAGACCCCCTTCAGAGCCGGGGCCTGTCCAGAGCTGATGGAATCGGGATCCCCTCTCAGACCTGGGCCTGTCCCGGGCTGATGAAACTGGGATCCCCGCTCAGACACCGCTGAAGGAACCGGAATCCCCCACCGACCTGGGGCCTGTCCCGGTGTGAGAAACCGGGACCTCCTCAGCCCCCTCGCAAGGGACAAGGAGGTGCCCCCTCCGCAGCCCAGCCCAGCGCAGCCCCCTCCCAGCCGGGCCCGCTCCGGCCATGCCGTGATGCCGCTGCCCCGACCCTCCGCCGGGGGGACCGGGGCCTCCCCCCGCGGCAGGTGTCGGTCTCCGGAGGATGCTGCGGGCCCGGTTGGCCCCGGTGGGCGGCGCGGGCCGGACCCGGTGCCGCGAAACCGGGGGTGGGGGGGACCGGGGGCCGTGAGG